>APFE031396473.1:0-15115 GCA_000404065.3 Pinus taeda | reverse complement strand
TTCGGTTGTGGATATCTAACAAATGAATATTTTATTATATAATTTACCTAAATTAACTAATTTCCTAAAATAAGAATAATATAACAAAAATATTTTATTATATGATTTATCTGAATTAACTAATTGTCTTAAAAATAATAATAATTAAATACAACAAGAATATTATTGGTTTGACTTGGGACATTAGGTCAAAATTAGCAGTTGGCAATATAGCCGTTGGAGTCTCTGCACATACTATTTAACAAGCTAAGCTGGATTGGATCTTCAACTTGTCCTGACGATGAACCACACTGGTTGGTTCGAAAAGCGTCGACAAAAGAATATTTATGTGATTTCGCCGAAAATTCTCTAAACAATGTTATGGATCACAAAAGTCTAAATTCCTTAATAAATTGTAAATTTTTATTTTTTTAAATGAACTTTTGAATATATACATGGATTCAACACTTTAATTTTTTTTTGCGGGAGTCCAACAATATAATTTCAAACTAATAATTTAGGGGTGATTCAATATGTGGTTAAGTATTGTTATTGCCGAAGTTTAAGAAATGATTTTTTTTCCCGGAATTTAGTGATACAATTTTGAACAAAATTGTAATTTTTTTTTTTTTAAATGAACTTTTGAATGTATACATGGATTCAACACCCTAATTTTTTTTGGCAGGAATCCAACAATATAATTTCAAACAATATTGTGATTTCTTATTGTTTAAAATGCACATTTGAATGAATAAATGGGTTCAATACCCTAAAAAACCTAGAGACACTAAACAATATAAATTTATGATTCTTAAAAATCTCTTCCATATTTTGGGCAAAATTGACAAAAAAAAAAAATGCCTGAATTCGTTTCTTACTCAATTTTTATTTTGAAAATAGCATAGAAAGTGTAAGATTAGATGGTTAGAGCTAAATTTTATGTGGCATATTGTGATAAGTTTCTAGAGGTAACTAGAGGATGTAGAAGTTACCAAGTAGACATATTCAGCTTTTTTCCATATGCAAAATAGACATATTCAATTTTTTTTCCATATAGAAAACTTCCTCCCATATATAGGAGTTTTTATGAAAGTTATAACATTTAGGAAACTTTTCTCCTTAACGAAATGCTTCATGAATGAGACCCTTAAAACAACAAAAAGAACATTTAACAAAATAAATTTATCTATTTATTAATTCGATACCCAAAGGCAATACTCGATCACATTGGTGACGTTTACAACAAAGGGTGTCTTAACAAAGCATCTTATAACCAACAAGGCATCTTATCACCATATACTATAAACAAAATGGCGTCATATTTAAAAAACATAATTAAATTTATATTTTTTTTTCAAAAACATAAATTAATCCAATATAAAACAAAATTAAAAATATAATTAGTTGTTCATAACCATATTGTTAATCACCATTTTTTTATACTTATTATATTATATATATATAAGATATAAATATATATATAAATATATATATATTCTTAACACATATAATATTTTAATTTTAATTTAATTTTTTATAATAAATATACCCAACCGTAAACTCTTATATAATAAGAAAATCAATCGATTATCAATAAAATATTAAATTTTTTATATATTAAAATTAAAATTAAGAATTATATTTTATATATATATATATATATAAATCTTTTAAAAAATAGTTTTATAAATTTTTTATTTTAGATTTTAATGTGATACATTTCATCAGTTATATATTATATAAATAATCCATAAATATTATAAGTTTAAGTTTTTATATGATTATTAACTAAAATTAAATATGAAATAATAAGATTTTATTAATATTATGGTTATTATTATGAATCATTATTAATTTAATTTCTCATTGTCTACATATTATAGGATGTAGTTTTTCAGAGTATAAGTTGAATTTGAATGTCCCTATGGGCTTTTAGGATGTTGAATCTATATATTCAGTCAAAAACGCATTTTTTAGAACAAAAGGTTATAGTTTGACGAACATTGTTTCAAATACTAATGTCTTTCACATTAATCACATCAATAGGATTTGGTTGAATCTGAATGTCCCCAGGGGCTTTGAGGATGTCGAATCAATATGTGCGGTCAAAAACACATTTTAAAGAATAAAATATTATAGTTTGACAAAGATTGTTTCAAATAATAATGTTTTTTGGATTAATCACATCATTAGGATTTGGTCGATGTTTCGAACCAACTAATGTGGTTCATCCTCAGGACAAAGGTGAGGATGAACCGCATTAGTTGGTACGAAACATCGACAAAATCCTAATGATGTGATTAATCCAAAACACATTATTATTTACAATATGGATCACAAAAGTCTAATATCAAACAGTGTTTCACTCGATTATGGCGAAACACTTCAAAATGTATAATAGTTAGACAAGGACTTATAGAGTTGAACTATGTAAATAGGTTGAAACATCCAATGTTTTGAGAAGACTCCATCTTGAGAGACAAACCGCATCGAAACTTTTTGAATAAGGATGAGAAAGTGTCGAGAAAAATATTTAAAATCGACTTATTATTTTTATTATTACTTTTACTACATTTTATTATTTTCTAATTAAGACCACATTAATTTTTTTTATTATTATCATTTTGATATACCCTCTTAGCATAAAAACTCTTTAAATATATTTGTTGTAATAACATTTCATAATAGCATGGTGATATGTCATTAATTCATATAACTAACTATCTACTATTAATGATAATGATAATGATAATGATAATAATTATTATTATATTATTTTTATTAATTTTCTACATTAACATAAAGGGGAGGAGAAACTTAATAAATGGAAAATTTTTATCTTCTTCATAAAAGGAATTTAGATAAACTTATATTATGTTTTGAAATTTCCTCTCAAAGTTAAGTGTTCAATCATAAAGAAAATAAAAACAAACCATCTAAAAATATTAATTTATCTATTTATTAATTCACTCTATATTAAAACCCTTAAAAAAGAAGTCAAACTAATTAAATTTTATATAAATTTACAAAAACACTTCTTTTTCTCAAGAAAAATCGTAGCTTCCATTATGTAGAATAGTGAAAATACATGTTGTAGATGCGTATAACATATCATGCTATTAGTTTTTAATCACTCAACAAACATCCGAGTGATAAACATCCATGTATAAAACTGTAAAAAAAACTATTATGTAAGTGTTCTTTTATATACATATAGAAAATACTGCTAGAAGGTAGTTGACAATATCAAAACATAAATTGTTATGCAACCACTATCCATAAAGAAAAGTGGAAGGTCTATCTGATCATTATGTCATAGCCATATCAAAAGAGTAAGATAAAGTTTCATTTTGTTCCTAGATCTAGCTGCAATGGAACAATGAAGGAGTGATCATAATATTGATAGTGATCATCACCATTATGCTAGGTAATCATCCATGTCCGATGAGCCTACTGGGGGGCCTCCTTGGAAATTTGGTTAGAAATAAAGTCTCTTTTCCTGTAAATATGTTAACAAATAATATCATAAATTGTGGTTAAATGATGAGAACATCCTCTAGTAATGACTTGAGTGCTCGCACATGGAAAGTAGAACGTAGATTGAACCAATCAATAGTAACATGAGATCACCAAAGACCTATAGCTGTTGACAACCCTTTTCAAGTGCAAATAAAAGAAGTAACTTAAGGTTGTGTCATTTGGAAAAATTATTTGTGCCAAATCTCAAACCAAATTGTAATTTGTAATAATTATCATGATTGAGGTATAAAATAGCCCCTCCACCGCATTGCCCATTTTGTGTAGAGCCATCAAAATATGCAGAAAGATAGGTATGATCACTGTTCTTAGGGAGAACAGCGTGAGATATGTTCCTTATCTACTCGTTAGTTAAATTATAGTAAATAGTTAGGATCTGAGCACCAATAAGGTCTAGGTGATATTCATCTTTCGAAAATATCTTGTGATTAAGACCAACCTAAATACCCCAACATACCAAAAGAGGTAAGCTTTTAAGCTTGTCGGGGGAGGCCTCATTCCACCAACTGCTCTAGGTGTCATTAAATAATCACCTCTCCACCTGATGTTGATGTTTAAAACTTGATATAAAATATCCCATATAATAATAGTAAAATGATAGGCTATGAATAGATGATAAACAAATTCTTCGGCATAGGGACAAAGTGCACACCAAGAAGGTTTATGGAAGGATCTCTTCATGACATTGTCGCTCGTAGGAACTTTATTTTCAAGGAGCTATCAAATGAAGAGCCTGGTTTTACTTAGACTCTTCAGCTTCGAGAAATTCTTCCACCACCACTTGTTCTCCTCCGGTTCTTTATCCACTTGAATGAATAGGTAGCCTTCCTTTAGAATATAATGACCCCTCTTTGAGCGAGTTCAAAGGAGCTTCTTCTCCTTGTATTACAACCTTTCATGAGAAGAGATAAGGTCTCTAATGTAATCTCCCCAAACTCGATGCCATTGTACATGAATATTCAGAGCCTATGCTGACATCCAAATTTATCCCTTGATTGCAGTATTCTCGTGATCAACAATCTGGTCAATATTTTCTTTTCCATTATTAGCCAAAAAAGCCACCATATCTGCATGTAAAAAATGTTGATTGTTGCTACCTGAACAAGGGTCAGTATCAATGGGGACCTGCTATCTTGAACCAATTTTCCATGCAAGGCTAGAACCAATGACGTGGAATGTGTAAAGAATGGATTTCTATATCGTGGATATGTTAATTCGACTTTTGTTCGGAAGATGTATCCATTGGTTCACAGAAATTGGGTGTATATATATATTTTTTGTGACCACCTAAGTTCATAAGTTGTTTGTGGATAGTAATCTCCAATCACTCTTGGAAGCAAGGGCCTCAAAGAAGAGGAAAATATTTTTGAGGCCCCTTTCTCCCCATTGTTTGGGTAGGGAAATTTTGTCTCATCTGACCCATGAAAAATTTCAGCCTTGATTAGTCCCCTTCCATAAGAACCCGCAACAACATATTTGAACCTTGCTTAGGATTCCTTTGGGGATCCATGACAATGAAATCCAATACACATGAATGGCTTCTAAAAAAAACTTGGTGAGGATGAGTCGACCACCTCGTGATAATCACCTGTGACTCCATGAGTGGAGCCTTTTTTAAAATTTGCCTATTAACCACATCCAATCAAATTTGTTATAGTCACTAGGCTTAAGATGGAAACCCAAATATTTAAGGCCTTCTTTAAAGTTGATATGCTGGAATGGAAACCGATAGAGTGCATAAATGATTTCTGCTTAAGAGAAACCTGTGGAAGGTAGAGTAGCTTTCAAATGATTAGCATCCATTTCAGTGGATTTACAAAATAAATGAAGGATACCTATAAATGCATCAATATCATGATGAGATCCATCTAAGAAAATGAGGACATCATCAACAAAGTGCAGGTGATTTAAATTGATGTTATGTGCCTTCGATGCTCCATACATATTCCTCCTTCTCATAGTCTCCCTAACCATTATTTTCAGTCCTTCGATGTTCAAGAGAAAGAGTAGAGGGGATAGAGGGCATCCTTGATGTAAGCCCTAGTAAACATGGAAGAAAATTGATGCAACATCATTGGTTAAAATTTCAAAGGTAGTGGAAGATATACAACCCATAATCCAGTTGATAAAATTGATGTTGAATCCCAAATGTGTGAGTAGCATCCAGATATATAACCAATTTAATTTTCCAAAAGATTTCAATAAGCAATCTTTAATATGATAGCTTTCCATTTTCTTATTTTCAGGCTGTGTAATCCTTCTTGTGAAACTCCAATATCTTCGTGTATTTGTTTTTTATCCAAAATGGAAAATTTCTCATAAGATATGTGTTGGGAGAGGATGGGATGAATAGTGTTGGAAATGATTTTAGCTATAATTTTGTAAATACAATTACATAGAGAAATGAGTCTGAAGTCACTGAATGATTTTGTCTCATTAGTATTAGGAATGATGGCAATTGAGGTTGTGTTATAAGCGTCATACATTCTCCTGAGATTATGCAATCCTCAACAAATTTCAATAAATCTTTCTCAATCAAATCATAGAAGCCCAACTAGAATTTGCCCCGCAAACCATCTAGGCAAAGAATTTTTCCTTTCTTGAAACATTACAAAGTTCGTTCCAATTCCCTTGAAGTGATTTGAGCCATAATATTTCTATTGTTATTCTCATCAACAAAATGAAGAAAGAATCTAGTGATCCACATAATTTTAGCTAATGAAGAATATCGAAGAGCTCAGAAGAGTGATACAAAATTTTGAGTCCCTAGATCAGCTAAGTCCCTAAAATTGGATATCTGGACTTCATTTTCACCTTCTAGTGACCAAATGGTGTTAATGGAATTCCTCCCCTTGGCATATTGTTGATTTCTTTTTGTATTATCATCTCTAGCCTATAACCAAATTTTTCTACTCCTAAGCCTCCATGCTTCCTCTCTAGCTTCTAAGAATTGTCTTCTTTCTACTTCCAACTATATAAACCACAATTTAGATTCTACAGAATCATAGCCTCCACTGTCACGCTGCTCTAAGAGCGCTAGTTTTGTTTCAATGTGTTTTGGTGATTCCTCATCCCTCTTCTTCTTTTTCCTGGCCCACTCAATAGTCTTTCGCTTAAGCCTTTGGAGATTATCGACACATTTCCTAGCGATAGGAAACTCACCCTCAATGGAGCATGTTCGCCAGGTATCCCGAACCAAAGCTCAAAACTACTACTCCTTCAATCAGCTTGCATTGTAGTTAAAAGGAGCCCTTGGATTGTTAATATTGCGAGACATCTCAAAATATATGGGGAATTATTAGATACGCCTCTCGTCTCCACCCATTGTCTAAATAAAGGTATGTCTTGTGTCAAAGCTTAATTCACTAAGAACTGATCAAGTCTCTGAGCAATCATATTTTCACCTACTCTCTAATTCCTACAAGTGGGAAATATCCTAGACATATCAATACCTACCAAATTATATTTGTCTATCAATTGTGTAAATAAATATGAGAACAAGTGCACATGGTCGTGATCTCTCCAGATTTTTGATATGACCAAGGAGAAATTAAGGTCCCCCCAGGATCAGGTTGTCCACTTTCATGAAAGAACACTCTATGAAACTATTCCAAAACTCAGCTCTTCCAGTACAAGGCCCAAAAACATTGATGATCTAAAGTTCCATTCCAAATTCATCCAAGAAGATGTCTACAAAAATGGTGCCTTCCCTTCCCCATGTACATAAAATATTAATGGAATTTCGTTTGGCCACAAGAACCAAACCACCGCAACACCCCTAGGCATCAATGGTGGAAAAGGTCCAATCCTTAAACATTCCTTCCAACACATTTATAATGTGAGAATTGTGCCCAAGGGTTTCTTGTAGGAATATAATATCCATATTTCTAGACAAGATTAAACACTTTGTACTAGTTTTTTGTGATCACTAGCTAACCCATAACAATTGAATGAGATCCAATTCATTAGTGGCCAGAGTCTGGGGTGTTCTTTTCTATAAGAACCCCATCTAAAGATAATTAGTAGCTAGCGAAAATATCCTCACTAGCCTTATGAACGACTTTAGAGATGTGTGATTGATGACCTCTAGTAATCTTGGGAAATTTTGAGGTAGAAAGGACCCCTAAGCCAAGTCTAGAGTCTTGATGAAAGGTAGAGCTAAGGGGAGTGTGATATAAAGAACAAAGGTTGTAATGAGGTCAGTCATTGTTCATTGAAGAAACCTCCTTAGAATGTGGGAATGATGGGGCAAGTTCCGAGAAACATATAGAGGAATTTGCAATTTGACATGAAACAACACCTGAACCTAGAGAAGATAAAGGAGCCCCAATGACAGTGGATTCAATAAAAAGCAGAAAAATAATAGAATGATAACTATACAGAGAGGGGGGAGAAGAAGTGCCTGGAGAAGAGGAGGCCACCGCGGAGCCGATTCGAGTGCCCATATTGTTATCAGTTCCTTGAGACACCCTCCTCTCCATAGAGGGACACTTAACAAATGCCACACATAGAGGTAGGCCATGTGTGAATGGAGAAGACCTCGCTTGTCTCGTAGATTCCATACCTACCTAGATCTCAACCTCCCCAACTTTGACCTTATTAGTATTTTTCTAAACGAGAGGAAAATATTTGTATACATGGCTGACCTCATGACATCGACGACATTGAAATGGTATGCCTTCATAGTCTAATTTATGAAAATGAATAAGCCACCTATAATACAATGCCTAGTTGGCCACTAGTCCTTGGTGTTAGAGTCAGTATTTTCATACTGCCACCAATGATCAAGCATTCTCTTACAAAGTGGTCTTAGGGTGCGAAAGTCAAATTTTTGTCATTTCAGTGAGTCTTCAAGTAAAATTTGGTCCCTTGGTATTAGGTCTAGCATTCTTTTCACTCCTTCCAAAGTTTTCCAAGTACTGGTCCATGTCATCATTAAGCTAAGTGTACCATCATTCAAAGATTTGTCATCATTATTTCAAGTTCCAATGGGTCATTTTACACCTTATTTGTGCTTATGTTGTGCTTAGGTAAGGCTCATTTCCCTATCCTAGGGTTTTGAAGGTAATTTTCCTTGGATGGTCAAATCATCAACAAAACTTGTATCCTGATGTTCATACACCTTCCCCTACCCTTAAAATACCTTCTTAAACACTTTCCATCACTGATATCCCTGAAACTCGTCATTTTCCCACCCTAGCATATTGCTACAATTTGACACTTTTCTAGGTTAGGCCTGTCTTTTTCCCTTTTGGACTCCTTCCCCTCACTCAATCTTTGAAATTCCACTTTACCTTACTTCCTAACATCCCTCCATACTTCCAAAAAATGTTCTCAAGTAATTAGAATGCCCTCATCCCCTTAATTTCCCTTCATTTCCACAAATCCCCTGTTCCACACATCGGGAAGGCAGTCAAAAGTGGGCTTGAAGTGTTAGCATTTCCTATCATTTTTAGGCATTTATTTTATCAGTCCACTAGCCAAACGTGTAGCACCTAGGGCGGTGTGCACTTTTTTGGGGCACTTTTTGGAGAAATTTCCACCACCATTGGATTCAGAAGGCCATGTACATTGAGAAAAACCATGCTTCTAGGTGGGAAAGTTAGTTTTGCTAGGTGAAAAGGCCAAAAAACCACGAAAATTTCATGTTTTTACCCATTTTTGGAGCCTGGAATTGCATGTTTTAGTAGTCTTTGGAGATTGCAATTTTGGAGGGGAAAATGAATGTCAAATTGGAAACTAAGGGTAGATTTAGAAAGAAGACACGACAAGCTTTCCAATGAGCTATCATGAGCCAGATTTGGAGGTCAACAAGGCAGTCAAAATTTAACAGGAAGTTGACATTGTGAACTCCCTTCAAGTGCTTTGCGTTTGACACTGGCACTGCGCACTTGACAGATTGCTCAATTTTTCACTGTTTCTTCTAGAATTTGCTTTCAACTTTGTGATTTTGATCTTTTTACTAATGTAATGTAAAATCATGTTGTAATTAATGTATATTTTGGTTATTTAGGATACATACATTAGGTAAATGGCTAAGGTGGCATGTAATGAATTAGTTTCTTTCACCTTAGGGATGAGTTAGTTTGACCCCCCTAGTCTTTAGCTTTCAATTTAGTTTGTTTTGTAATTACTCCTTCTCTCATGGATTCGACCCCTGAGGCTAGGATGTGTGGTTTTTATTCCTATATTGTGTATTTTCTTAAACATTGGTTGAGGTTGGACTTAGTGTGGATGCTTAGAGCTTGATTGTACACCTTTGTAAGTAGTTTGGTAGGAGGTTAATAAGAATTGTAGCTATTTTTATGGGATCCCTGTGGTATGGAGTTCTAGTATAGTTTCTTCTTCTGTGATTATATGTTTATATGTTTTATGTATGCCATCATTCATTTCATTGCTTCAAGTTGAATGTTTTCAAGTTTGATAGGTAGAATCCATTGTATCAAGGCTCTGCCTTAGGAAATCATTCAACATTTCATGTTCTTTGCAATCCAGGAAGGAACCATGATTGTCACATGCCCTTCTTAGCTTCTCACCAATGTTAAAAATCTCACTTCATCAAGGCCTAGAGTGCTAAAGCCTCTGCCTACCTTTCCCCATAGAACACCCTGCATTTTTGACCTAATTTCCCAGACCTAAACTACCCAACTCCTCCTAATCTGGAAAAACACTAACAAAATTCAATCAAAACTTTCAAGCTACTATACCTAGCATAAAATCCTTTACCTGATCCAGTCATTTTGACTGAGATTCTTAGGAGAGAGCCCTCTCCCGACCTAGTAGGGCTAGCTACAAGGCTAAGCTTGGTTTGTGGTTACCCTGGAAGTTGCCTCCCTTCAGCCTAAGGTCAATCTAGGTGATAACATAGTGGTGACCATACTGGGGAACGTAGTTTTATGTTCCTCAGCAATATGTATCAAGTTTAGATTTGGTTGTTGATGGTGGACAACAGTCAGACACTAGAAGGCTGAAACCATTCACCTAGCGACTCTAAATTAGTTTCGAGATCAGATCCAAGGACTCCATTGGAGGATGAAACTGACCAGTAGAAACATGAAAGGATAATATGGAAAGACCAGGTATTCAAGTTGGAATTTCATCCAAGACATTATGTTCTTTGTTATAAATTATTTCTTCTCTTTTCTCGAGAATGTCAAGAAAGCTTTAGAAAGTATACTATATTTGAGAAAAGACTCCACACCTGCATTTGATTCTTTCCCTTTAAAGATTGTGAATACAAAATGTTTGCATGCCTTGGATCTTGATAAAGACATTTCTTCCAAATATTATGATGATCGTCTTCAAACTGATGAGTCTCAAGAGACCAAGACTGATTCTACACCTTCTCTATATACCCCTATACCTTGTAAAATTCCAAATCGATACAAACCACTCACCTTAACTCCTATACTCCATGCTTTCCCTGAAAATCATTACCTATATCTACCAAGATTTGATGGTGAATGTGACAATATCACTGCTGAGAGAAATGTATTGAATTTTGAGTCTTTTCTTGACCTTTTTGAAGTTGATGAAGAGGATGTCAGTATTAAGATTTTTTCTCTTTATTTGCAAGGAAAAGTCAAGAGTTGGTTCAAAACCCTGCTTGATGTGAGCATCTCAGATTTCTAACAGTTCGTCAAAATTTTCCTCGACAAGTGGGTGGTCAAACAAAACCCTTTCATGATTATAGAAGAGTATTACCAACTGAAAAAAATGCCAGAGGAGATAGTACAACAATTTTCTACCAGGTTTAACCAATTTTATTGTTTGATGCCTATTAATGTAAGACCTCCTCCTGATTCAGCTCTCTTACACCACCCAGAAGCCTTTGATCCAGAAATGGAGTTTTAGCTAAGGGAAAGGAACCTTGCAATACTTGAAGAGATGCAGAACAATGTAGTAGATGTAGAGGCTAATTTATTGATCATAAGGGCAAAGTTGAAGGAAGAAGAGAGGAAGAACATAGTTTCAAAGGACATGACATCTTTAGAGGTAAAGCTTGACATTTTGGTAAGTACAGTGCAAGAGATGATGCAAAAGATCACCACAAGGAATGAGTATAATGTTTAAGACCATGGCTTGTTGATTGAAGAAAAACAAGTGGTTGATCCAAAACATTTTCTTTCTTATCCTAGTTGTCATATATTTGATAATGATTTTTTTATAGATAATCTTAGAGAAGAGAGATCTTTTGATCTGACATGTATGTTTGATGATGTGTTTTATACTGATGATTTGCCTAAGTTTTATCAGTATGATGATGATTATGTTCTCCAAACAGAAGCTAGTCTTGCAGACAAATCAACAACTAGTTTGTGGAAGGAGTAAGTTCACTTTCAACTGGACAAATACAGTGATCAGCCATTACATATCAGCTATGGGAGTGAGGAAAGTGCAGAAAATTTTGAAGTAAGTGAGGGATCTTTGCCTCTTTGTTTTACTTCGTTTTAGTTCATCAGAGACCACTTTCGTGCAATCAAAAATCGACCATTGATAAGTTTTGATCTTGACCATCTAGAGGGCAATGAAATCCTTGTTCAAGACTTCTGGTATCTAGATTCGTAGCCCCCGAATGCCATTGAATGTCAGATTGCATATGAATACTTGGAAGCTGGAACATATGACCAAATGATGCAAGAAGATTATGTACCATTATGTTTTGAATCATTTCATTTTTTTAAGGGAATTTTTCATAGCATATCTTCGAATGAGAAAGCTGTAGAGAATCACACAACCTCATTGGAATGAATAGAAAATGGGTTGCAATAGCCTTTTCAAGTTTTTCATGATCCAATAGATGATGTGTTGGATGAGGTCTATAGTCAAATTCCTTCTCCATTAGCTAACTTTGATCTTGAAAAAAGTATTGATACAAACTTGATCCGACAACTAGTTTCTTTTTTATTTTTAGTAGGAGTCTCGTTACAAAGCTCAGATGAAATTTTGCATTCATGGTATGAGGAGAAGCAAAGTAATCCATTAGATGGGCTAAGTCCCAGTGCACATGAATTTCAGGATCCTCGTGTAGTATTTCTGGAGTCAAATAGAGAATACATATTATTTGGAGGTCAAGAAGGCAGTCAAAATTCAAATGGAAGTTGGCACTACGCACTCCCTTCAGGCGTTGTGTGTTTGACACTGGTGCTGCGCACTTGACAGATTGCTTAATTTTTCACTGTTTCTTCTAGGATTTGCTTTCATCTTTGGGATTTTGATATTTTTACCAATGTAATGTAAAATCATGTTGTAATTAATGTATATTCTGGTTATTTAGGATAGATACATCAGGTAAATGGCCAAGGTGTCATGTAATGAATCAGTGTCTTTCACCTTAGGGATGAGTTAGTTTGACCTCCCTAGTCTTTAGCTTTCAGTTCAGTTTGTTTTGTAATTGCTCATCCTCTCATGGATTCGACCCCTGAGGCTAGGATGACTGGTTTTGATGCTTATATTATGTATTTTCTTAGACATTGGTTGAGGTTGGACTCAGTGTGGATGTATAGAGCTTGATTGTACACCTTTGTAAGTAGTTTGGCATGAGGTTAATAAGAATTGCAACTATTTTTATGGGATCCCTGTGGTATGGAGTTCTAGTACAGTTTATTCTTCTGTGATTATATATTTATATGTTTTATGTATGCCATCATTCATTTCATTGCTTCAAGTTGAATGTTTTCAAGTTTGATAGGTAGAATACATTGTATCAGTGCTCTGCTTTCAGAAATAATTCAATATTTCATTTTTTTTGCTTTCCAGGAAGGACCCATGATTGTCACATGCCCTTCTTAGCTTCTCACCAGTCTTAAACATCTCACTTCATCAAGCCCTAGAGTGCTAAAGCCTCTGCGTACCTTGCCCCATAGAACACTCTACATTTATGACCTAATTTCCAAGACCTAAACTACCCATCTCCTCCTGATCGGGCAAAACACCAACAAAATTCAATCAAAACTTTCAAGCTACTATACCTAGCCTAAAATTCTTTACCTGATCCAGTCATTTTGACTGAGATCCTTATGGAGAGAGCCCTCTCCCGACCTAGTAGGGCTAGCTACAAGGCTAAGCTTGGTTTGTGGTTACCCTGGAAGTTTCCTCCCTTTAGCTTGAGGTCAATCTAGGTGATAACACCTAGCATAAGTTTTGTTACCCGATTCAAGATACCCTTTGTCATAATCTAGGAATTGATCCAAATCATCCCCAATACAAGGAAATATATCTTCAAACAACACATGTAAAGGTAGCCCTAGAAACGTTACCCAAATAGGTCTTTCTCCCAATTGTTCCCTCTCCAGATCAATTAGAGGAGTCCATGGCTTAAAATGTATGGGAGCCATTTCTATGGATCAATACCTAGAAAGTACACAACTCCCTTGATCCGCCTTCCTGAATTTGAAGGTGAACCAACCCCTTGACATGGTGAATACCTCTAGAATCACATCCATTGATTGACTCCAAACCTCTTATGCCCATTTCCTGAGACACCAGGATGAGTTTTTTCCTACCTCAAACCTGACCAACCAACATCTTATTAGCAGTGTCCATGATATCGTCAAACTAGAGACAATCACCCGGAATCAAAACCCTATCTGTTTCTTTTACTTTTGTGCACTTCATATTTTTTCCTTTCCTTTGTTTGGCTACTCTATCAACGATACCAAGGGAGGGTTCTCCTTCATGAGATGGTAAAATACCCACCAAAACCCTAGGATATACATCCCCTGTTTCTTTAACTTCCCCTCTAGACAACAATCCCTTAGAGACGTCCAGATATTGTGAAAACCCTAATCCCAAGAAGGGAGATTCAACACCAAAAGAAAACACTATGTCATTCAATTCACCAGTTGTCCCTTGAGTCCCCGGCCCTCCAAAAATTCCAATTACCTCATCTATCAAGAACCATATGTCACCAAGGAGACCAGAGTGAGGCCCAATGAGTAGCAGGTGTACATTGGGACTATTAGGAAAATGAACTTATCAACAAAAGTCAGAGCATCAAGAGAAGCACCAAAAATACTAATCACTATTTCATGTGACCTCGATCATACTAACTCCTTCGACATTCTAATCCCTGAAATGAGATGAAAACTGAAAACATGATTGGTTTAAGGAGAACCAAGAGAAATGGGAAGATGAAAATTGCCTCTAGGATTAGTGAATGATAAATAAATCCCAATGTTTGGAGATCCAGATGGAAAAGGTTGAATCAAATCTTGATTCTGATGTGGCAGGTTTTTCTAGATGTACATTGCCCCAAATAGATAGGAAAGTGATCCACTATATCCTCCTCCATCTCGACACCGACATTCATCCTCATGCAACCAAGAAAATCCCCACAACCATTTGAGAACGGTCACATATAGTCAAGTGTAAGAGATGGGGGAGGGCGCTAATCAACAAAGTAACAATAGTCCTAGTTAAACTGCAAATGAATGCAAGAATATAGCTTCAACCTAAAAAAAGTGAAACATACAATCCTAAACAAGTAGGGAACACCATAGGGTTATAGTAATCCCCCTAAAAAAACCCTAGTTGCATCCTTGCAGTGTCCGTAGACAAATGCCAAACGTAAAGCCATCTTTCGAAAACACATTTAAAT
>APFE031396472.1:189180-202634 GCA_000404065.3 Pinus taeda | reverse complement strand
AAAATCCATTTTTGATAACAACGAATTCACCAAGAAATTGTTCAGGCTACTGGTTCTTGAAGAGTAGAGTTGCCATAAAAATTCTGAAGCTTGGGATTTTTCAACACTGGAGTCACCAAGTGAATGATTTCATCCTTTGGGTGTCTAGTCGTTGTCCACCATCAACAATCAGATCTAAACTTGATACATTTTACTGAGGAACATAAAACTACGTTCCCTAGTATGGTCACCACTATGTTAGAGCTTAGATTGACCTCAGGCTAAAGGAAGGCAATCCTAGGATAACTACAAACCAAGCTTAACCTGGTAGTTAGCCCTACCAGGTTGGGAGAGGGCTCTCTCCTTATTAATCTCAGTGAAGATGACTAGATCATGAATCAAGATTTTATTTTAGGAATAGTAGCTCAGGGGGTTTTGATTGAATTTGTTGCCTTTTGTGTTGGATCAGATGGAGCTAGGTAATTTGGGTCCAGGAAATTAGGTCATAATGCAGGGTGTTTTATGGGGCAAGGTAGGTACAGGCTTTAACACTTGAAATTTTTTAGGTGGGGTGTCTAATACTAGTGAGGAGCTGAGGAGGGCATGAGATAATCATGATTCCTACTCAAACAACAGAAAACATAGCGTACTGAATGATTTTCCAAGGTAGAGCATTGCAAACAATGAATTCTACCTATCTATCTTGATATCATTCACTTAGAAGTAGTGAAATAGAGGATGGAATACATAAACATATAAACAACTAATAACAAAGAAGAGACTATGCTAAAACACCATACCACAGGAATCCCATAAAAATCGCTGCAAACCCTGTTAATTTCCTTGCCAAACTCCTTGCAATGATGTACAATCTAGCTCAGAGCATCCAAGTGAGTCCAACCTCAAAAAATAACTAAGAAAACACTTGATATAGGCATAAAAACTACTCATCCTGACCATCAGGGATTGAATCCATGAGAATAGGGGTTGTTTCAACCATTTCCCAACTAAGAACTGGAATATAGGCAGTCAAACAACTTGCCTCTATAAGTAGGGAAACTGATTCATTAGCCTCAAAACCACCTATAACTAATGAATATACCTTCTAACACTAATTTACCATCACATTTACATGGTATGTCATTACTTACATGAGCAAAAACAACCATGAGGAGAGAGAAAATTAATCCATAGTGAAAACAGGCGAAATTTTGATTTTCTGGATAAATTGGTCAAAAGCGCAACACCATTGGTCAAAATCTTTGCGCCGCTTTCCACCTACGTTTGGAGGATTTACCCTTAACCAAATTGAGCCCAAGATAGCTCATTGGAAAGGTCTCCAAGTCTAGTTTTGGAAAAACTTGAATTTTCGAATTTGGAGGTCAGTTTCCCCCTCAAAACCTGACTTTCCCGAAACTAATTCTGTGTGTTCAAAATGAGGTAGAAAGGTCATTTTTGGTAGTTTTTTGACCTTTTCGTGACTCACATTTGCTTCAAAACTTCTAAAAATTTCCAAGGTGCATGTTCTCATCCTCCTAAATCCAAATATTCAAGCCTTTTGATCATCTGATGCTCCAGGGAAAATTTGGCACTGCACTTCTAGGCCAGTTTCATGTGTTGAAAATTTCAAAATTTGAAAAAAACAAAAAATCTTCAAAACTTGCCCAAATTTTGCATGGGTTACAACCATCAGCTACGTTTATGGACTAGTGAGGCTTCAGCTAATATTTTCAGCTTATATTTCTCCTTTTTTCTCTTTGAATCCTTCCTCAACCTAGCTTTAAGCTTCTAGATCCTCATGTTACAGATTTCGTTGCGGGTCATGTAATGGTAGGCCATGTGACAGAGCATATTCTTATCCATGTTGGCCTTATGAATCAGCACTTCAAGATGTATGTTGACCCTCTCAAGCCATGTTTCCCTATCATTCTCAATCTCTTGCTCAATAGGAGTAAACTTGACATGAGCCTCTTTGGCCTTTTACCTATTTTCTTTGATCATTTGTAGCTCCATGAGGACTTGCTTGTCACTCAATTGTTTGTTTTCCTACTCTAAATATCTGATGATGAACTTGGCTCTCTCTAAGTTATCTACCAAGGATTGTATTTCAGCTTCTCTCTCTTAAATGATGATGTCCTTGACAATTTATTCATCCTGAGCTTCCAGGTCAATGATGTCAACACCATGATGAGTAAAGTGATGTTATGGCTCCTCATGCTCAATGAGATCAAAATCTCTTTCCTCCTCATCATTGAGATCTTCCTCCTGCACTTTTTCCTTGCCTTTGCTCAACTGCTCAACCTGTACCTATTTTTTCGATGACGAAGGAAAAGCCCCTTCCACACCTTGTGGAGAAAACATTTTCCTGTGGACTGACGATGAAGGCAAGGCCCCTTCCACACCTTGCGGAGCAAGCACCTACCTAGCAGCTACAAAATGTCTCCTTATGCCTCTCTGATATGTTACATACACTGGCACCTCAGCAGTTTTTGTTTCCTTGGTCTCTTCCCTTATTTCTCCATGGCTAGAAGGCCCACCTTCTTCTTGATGCACTAGTGAAGGGATTTGTGGACCTTTGAACATCTCATGAGAAATGAAAGTCTCCCATGGAATGTTAAGAAGGCTAAGCTGGTGTAGAATAATGATTTTAATCAAAGAGTAATGATATATTCTATTCAACTACTGGGGGTATGATTTCCTTTGTACAATATGTGTCATTTTCTCAAGGTTTCTAAACATGAAGTAAGGGAGATTCAACAACTTTACTCTAGTGAAATGCATGAGGAGTCTAATATGATAGGCATACAACCAGGAGAATTTACCTTCACAAGTAAATTACTTGATAATAACCCTCATCAAAGGCACATACTTGTTTTCAAAAACTTAAAGGGGAATAACTTCTTCAGTTGACTTTTGTATTTA
Organism: Pinus taeda; assembly: GCA_000404065.3. NCBI lineage: Eukaryota > Viridiplantae > Streptophyta > Pinopsida > Pinales > Pinaceae > Pinus > Pinus taeda. Next base: position 199,733 of record APFE031396472.1, on the reverse strand, counting down.
GCCTTGATATAGTGCTCATAGTAATCCTCATCAAGATCATGACACATGTACCATTTTTCACCCACATTAGGAATTCTAGTGGCCTATGAAATGACAGTTGATGAAACTATGAAGTTTACTCTGGCAAGGGTCACCTCATTGTTATGCAAATGAGTCACAAATAGTCTGGACAACTCATGGTGAAATTGTACACTTTCCACCAATTCACAAAATTCAAAACATGCCAAGTGTCTAAAACAAGAAACTGCAACTGGACAAGCCTGTAACTCTATCAAAATAGTGGGGTCCTCTCTAATGATTTTTCCTCCTTTATGAGGCTTCCTTTGCTGTATTTTTCTCTCCCTGGAGCTGTCACTAAATTTCTCTTTCTCATACTCATAATTATTGTCTCTTTCCATTGTTTTCCTTTGGCTGTGAACAATATGGTTATATATGGCTAGTTTTGGATAATTGATGTGGAGGAATGGAATGGGCAGAGTGTATGGAGGAGGGAGTGTGAAAATGTGTGTGTGAACGGGGTTTAGGTATGTGAGTAGGGTTTAGGAAATTGTACGTGGAAATGGGATTTAGGGAAAAATATATGTGGGAATCGGATTTAGGGAGAGAGTGAGTGGAGTGTAATAGGATCGAAGGAATGAGGGTTTCATATCAATAATGAGTGATAGCAATAAGAAAAATAGGCTTTACAACAACAATTAGGGTTTTAATTTAAAGGAGGAAAGACCAAGAAAATTCTCATGAAAGCAACCTAACAACAATAAAATGACAATACTTACCTTCAAGAGGAAATTTGGAGGTGATTTGGTAAGTTTGGAGGAGGTTTGGGGTGATTTGAGGCTCTGCTGGGCAAAGCACAGTGCCACCTACAGGAGCACAAGGCCAGCCTGAAAGCGTAGTGCCCATGTATTTTTGCACTGGGAAATGTTGCTATAAGCACATCGCCACCTTGAAAGCGCGACGCCTTCCTTAGAAGTGTAGTGCTAACCAAAATCTTGAAAAAATGCAGCACTTCACTGTACTTGCTCAATGACACTTGAAACTCGACCTTTGATCTCCTTATGGCACTTTGACCTTCAACATTAACACAATTGGATGAAAAATAGGAGGATGGTTTTATATAGCTTCACCCTTTTTAATTTTTTTTATGAAAACCCACTTTTATAATGCTGAGTTGTCTTTAACAATGCTTTGTTTTTCATGTTTATTTCCTTTTTCGTGGCAAGTGGACTGATGCTTAGAATTACTTGATTTTGCAGTGGCAGGTACTTGGAAGCATCACATCCTTTAGGAGGAGCTTGGGAACAAAAATTACATATAGAAACAATAAAATTACATCATGATGAAGGATAAAAACATAATACTCTATTTTCACCTCAAAACAAGTTTTGAGGTGAGAATTACATTCAGCTTATCAACTGATACATTATGATTTTAATAATGGTTATTGACCTCCTCATGTGCTTGTTGGCCCTTATTAACATATAATCATTGAATTTGACCATGGAGGAAACCCTAAGACCTAATGAGACCAAACCCTATGTAATTGAAGAAATGGACTGCAAAATGAACATGAATCATGACTAAAAGGTATGAAAGAAGATCAGAAAATACATATCATGTGGGAAAAATTGAAGTAAACCCTACCATTAGTAGATCCATGACCTAATGGAATGACTCAGCAGTATGGGACTCCTACCATGAGATGCAAAAGAGTAAATATTGATCACTGACGGTAGTGTGAAGACACTGACACTAACAGGACCATTATCATTATTTGTGGTTTATCTCACACTTGTTAATAGTTTACATCATTGACTAGTAACCAAACGACTTTCTAGCATGTTCAATGTCAACACATCTATTCACATGTTAGAATTTGTACTTTTATCAAGTCGTGTTGGAGCAAAAGACCCTCGACTCAGATCAGACAAGTCCAGGTTGCAAAATGATGTGACATGGTTGTGTGGATATACATGTCCCTTTTAGATGGATGGCTATGACCATACCATGAGTTATCATATGTGATCCTTCTCATTATTGGATGGTTGCGACCATATCTTGGTTTTATTATGATCCTCTTTGACGGATGGTTGCACCCATACCTGGATCCATTTACATGATCATTCTCTGGATGGTTGCACCCATGCCATGATTCATGTATCATTTGACATAGTTCTCAGTTAGGTATAGGTATTTGTACTTGCTTTTAGGTTTTCCGACGGCAGACTACAGTTCCCCACACTAATTCATAAAGAATTTCATCCCTCTCTCTAGTTCGGCCTTCACGCTTTAGGGGGAATCCATTACAAAACATTTTGTCACTGTCCCTATACTCCCTGTTCCTTGATCTTAGAGGACCTCTACAGTAAACCCCACATTCTTTTCCTTCATGAAGAAACCCCCATTGTGTCCCTCTCCATGAGCAGGTCAATTCGCTTTTGCACCATTTCCCCTTAAACTTCTATTTTGCCTAGTTTACAAGACCGATGCTAATGTTCCTTATGTTCCTCATGCCGATATGCAGGGATTAGAACTATTCCTAGCACTGATTAGAGTGACTAAGCTATGTTCTGGTTGCACTGTTCCTGATATGGAAATTTTTTTAAATTAAGAGTCGAAGCTTCCAACTCTAGAAGCTTCGTAACAGAATTCTGGTAAATGGTTTGGCTAGATGGGGTTGAGGATTTTAGTTTGGGCTCTTGTCCCCTATAATGATGGAAGTACTTCAAGGGATAAGACCTTCTCCCATGAGAAGAGGATGCATCTCCCATCCATTCATATTATATAAAACTCCCTTTTTCCCAAGCATAAGTTAGTGTTGATGTTTGTGTGCTAGTGCTATTTTGGTTTAGAGTAAACAACAAGCTATTCATATTTGTAGCTATCTAGTTGTGTGAGGGAAAAGTGTGATTTGGTTTGGGGTGAAGCCTAAAGGGAAGAACCTTAAAACTATTGTTGATTGAGGCCATCATGGAATGCTAACAGAAGTGTGTGGGAACCTGGCCTTGTCAAAGGAGAACTGCAACGTCAAGACAATGGTTGTAATCTCTCTTTGATATCAATATATATGCAGCTATCAATTGATTTCCTACATGTTTTGTCACCTTACATATTCATGGCTTAATGTTTCTTGACTTTTTAAGTAGGTTGAATTACAATTTGTCTATTATCACGGTTGTTGTTTGTCGTTGTTTACATGTTTCAGGTGCTTGAAGAATGAAGCGAGAGATAGCTAGAGTGAGCAAGAAAGGAAATCATCAAATGGGATAAGCGTACTAAGAGGTATGCCCTCTTAATTGGTTATAACCCAAGGAATATTCCATAAAATGTATCTGTTGTGGCTAGACCCATTATTAGGCTAGAGGAATTTGTTTCTGTCTACACTTATAATTTTACTTCACCATAAGGAGGCAACAAACAGTTTGCTTATAATCTTGCAAACATCATTGTTAACACACTAATAGACAACATCACTAACATCAAACCCAATTCATATAGATATTTTCCTTTTTTATCTTGCATACTATCATAGTTTTCTACATACTCTGAATTCTATCAACTAGAAAGAGTGAACAGAGATCTTTGAAACACCAATCAATACAAGCATAAAACCTCTACCAAGAAACCAAGGGAATATCCAATAACTATTAATCAATCAAATATCACTATAATATCGATATAAGACATTTTTATAGTCCTTATCCATGCAAAATAATAATATATGCATTCACATTCAATTTTCTACTAGCATATGGCATAAAATGGTAACTCAAACAACATTTTCCACCCAACCTTTGTGAAGGAGAATTGCAATATGTTCATATATTTCTACTCTTATCACTATGTTGTAGTATTCAAAAACCCCCCATTAATTTTTATTTTAGCTATATCATAAATAATGGTGACCCTTCTTTCATGTTAATGAAACTCTTTAGTTTTCAATAAAGATGGGACATTTTTTAAGTTTGTTATAAAATCTCTTAGGCTTGAAAGTTCCCTCATCGAGAATCAAGTATTAGAGGCCCAACCCTTAAAATATTATGATAAATAAAAATCTAAATAGGCCCTCTTATTACAAAATTGATGCATTATCAGAAGATCTTTATCGGACTCTTATAATTTCGTTACTTTCATTTTGAGAAAGTTACGATAAATCCATTCCTCAATAAAGCTTCCCCGACCATTAATTTATTCATTAAAGAAGATTTTACTAAAAGGTTAATACAAGTCATGTGCTCATTTTTAAAGGAATATTATAAGCGTTGTCGGACCCATAGCTACCACTTGGCATATCGGACCTTCACAATATAGTAACTTTCTAAGTGTGCCACTTACAAAACCTCTCATATTCACATTCTTTGATATCTCTAAGCTTCGATACCTTCCTTCTCCGATATCATTCTCCTCTGATAACATGAAACCTCTGATATTCCCATCTATAGTTATATTGATAATTTCATATCGGGAGCTTGCACTTTAAACTTTTGATATGCCTTCGCCAATATAAAAACGCTGATATCAATTCCCACCTCTTATTATAGCCATTACTTCTTCAAATATGATTTATCGAAAGTTACTAATATCGCAAATTCCTAATGCATCTCCAATTGATTTCTCCAATATTTTTCTTCCCTTATGCTAATGTGTGCAAACCCACGTGAAATCACGTTCTAACATTTAATATTTTAAATTGATGAATTTATGGTTTTTAAGATTATATTCATCTTCATTCATTACAGTTTGATACTATCATAATTCGCCCTTACAGAAAAAGATTGTTGTGTGAAACTCGTTATTTGTACTAGGTATTTCAGGAAAAAAAGCTATGACCCAGACCTATGTTTTTCATTACAGGCTATCCCTAAAAAGTGTAATTATGAAGAAATGTTTAAAGCAGCCAAAGCAAAGAAGAAACATGCTTCTCAACAACAATCAACTTCTCCTCCAACTGAAAATGTTGGTAAACAAGGATTATTTTCCAACAAAACCTATTCTCTAGATGCTCAAAGTGCCTCTTGGGAATCAATCTATAAACTATTTGAGGATGAAGGGTCAAGGGTCACACAAAGAAAAATCACAACTGAGGATTCTAAGCTAGTCTTTAATAGAACTTACAATATTGATGTGGCCAATTCATTCTTGCATAGGATTGTGGCCTAACCCAAAATCCTTCCTTATACAGATATGATTTAATGGGTTGTTGAAAACTTGAGAATTGTAGAAAGGAAGGTCCTGACACAGAAACATATAGTCAATGGGTTATTCACCGAAAATGATTTGAGTGCAATGTACTGTTTTCCACAACCTCAATGAAAATATAACAAATAGTTTGTGGAGAAATTCGTGAGCGAATATGACCATGCGTCAGAGCATATTAGCACCTAGAGACGAGATCTGAAAAATCATAAGCGAGAGGAAAAGGGTATGTATGCAATTGACTCTATCACAAGTCCCTATTGCTAAACAAATGCTATGATATGTAGACTCTTTGCTTATTCTAATACACAAACAATTTCCGATCAATGCACAACACTAATTGATGTTGCCTTAGAAGGTTATATCTTAGATTTTGGGAATATATTGTCTGATAAGTTAGCTACTCATATCATGAATTTCAGAAGTAAGTGTAATGTTTTCGAAAATATAATTCCTCCCTTTCACATGAGTACCTGCATAATGGATACCTTGTGTTTTAATATGGATTTCACCTCTATGGGATGGAAGTGGTCCTTACAAGACCCAAATCCTATCCACATATATCACGATATTCTTTGGGACTCAAAGTATCAACCCCATTTTTATAAAATCTTCGATGGAGTAATGCTTCCTATTTAACAAATCATTTTTGACAAGTCAACTCCTAGGGTTTCCCCAAAAGCTGAAGCCGACTTGCTCCAAGTTGGAAATTGGTTTGGTGAGGAGTTATGTACCTATTTCTAAATCTTTGGTAGTATTTATAACCCCCATTTCTTGCCTCTTTATGTCTCTGACAAGCTTCTTGCTCGAGAAATAGCATACCATACAGTTGGGAATGGTATTTCAAAAGTCTAAAGGAGACCAATAAGAATATGTGGCCTATTTTTCCACTTTAGCATGGTATATATACTTTGTAGAATTTTAGGCATGCAACCATTCAAATTAATTCTATCTTAGAATTTAAATTCCCTACTATCCCTAATAGCCAGTGTGATCCCCATCAAATTGTCAAGAAGGTTACTATACAATCAAGCATCATGCATTTTTCTCATGAACTAGACAAGTTCAATGACCTATTTCAAAAAGATTCTACCTATTCAATGGTTACAAGACAAGTAGCAGAAAAATTGACTCTAGAGGACATGATTCAATTCACCCAATACATAACTGTAAGGTTAGCTAATTTTCCTATGAATTCATTAAAACTTCCTAAAGAAAGCATGATCTAGGATGATGTTATTGTTATTGGTTCCACATAGACTATTGATATGCCTCAAACAGAAGAAACAATTTCTTCCTTAGCTTCTCAGACTGGAGTTAGTTTTCTAGTTCCAAGCTTGAGAAAATATGGGAACAATATAGCTAGGTTTTGAAGGACAAGTAACTGCAAGTTTTGAAGGCACCCTTACAAGAGATGGTCCCAAATACTTCTAAAAGTTTGGAATATGCTCTGATTACAGTAAAGGCCTTGAAAATCCTTTCGAAAATCAAGACATTGAAGTTATATCGGCCTTCTCAACCTCTGAGGTTGTATTAAGGGTTGAATAAATTCCTCCACTTGACGTATTTTAGAGTCTTAAGCATAAGGTTATTGTTAAAATAAAAAGAAAGAAAAGAAAAATCAAGTCATCCCAGGCTTTAGTTCCGGTAAATGCTTCTTTCAACGTAGTATGGAAAGGCTCTTAGTCCACCCCTTTAGAGGAAATGGGAAGACTCACTCAGTTCATGGGAGTCTATGCTGTTGGCATTATGGTTCTGGTATGATTATATGTTTCATATGTTGTACTTGATGGCAACACCCATGGCATGGCTCTCATTTTTTATGAAAATAAAGAAGTACGCAGGAGAACAGTTCAGGAGGTGCGTACCCGCAGGTATACCGTGCAGGGACCGCGTCCAAATATGCGGGTTACCCATTCATGGGGTTCGTACCCCAGTGCACACTCTTCGAGGCTGTAAAGTACCCACTCGTGGGGTTTCTCATGGTATTTAGCCGTCGGTATTGTGTTATCATGGTTTTGGCCCGTGGTATTGTTTATTTTATTATTATTATTGAGCCCCATGATCCTTGATTTGAGGAAGAGCATGCCTATATAAAGCTAAGGAGATCATTTGGCTTAAGCATCTTTTGAGTATTGAATATCTTAAGATCAGATCTATTGGGTTCTCGGTTTAAAAAGCTTGATCTATAGAAGAGAAGTTGAAAGCGAATCTTGAAGGGTGATTTTCTCGAGCGCAAGATCAGATCTGAGTATCTGACTATATTTTGGCCCTAATCAGAGGTGCGCAGGTGATCAACAGTGGCAGTGCGTGGGTACGCAGAGGCAACAAAGGATCAGTGCGTGGGTATGCAGAAGAGGCGAAGGTACAGCGCGTGGGTACGCAGAGGCGACAAAGGTGAAGTGCGTGGGTACGCAGCGCGTCAGTTCTTCAGGTGCGTGCTTGTTGTCTAAGTACGCGGCACGACAGTGTTTTTGGGTGCGTACTTGCGGTGACAGTACGCGGCGCATTAGTTCTTCTGGGTGCGAGCCTGCCTTGCAGTATGCAGCGCAATAGTACATTTGGGTGCGTAATGTACGTAGATTAGTGAAAGGAGCATTGCGTGGACCCGCAGTACAGCAGAAGGAACTCTGCGGGTATACGCAGAGAGGTAGAGGTTGAAGTGTGTAGCGACGCAGGCCAGTAAAAAGAAAACCTGCGTATCTGTGTTAAGATCTTCTGTTGGTTGAATTTTTATGTTGATAAGGTGTTCTGGGTTCTGTTCTGTTATTGTTGATCTGGTTATTACAGCTGACTGTATAAATTACATGTACTTGATGATCATTTGATGTATATGGATCCAGTTTGAAAATTTATGAAAAGTGGTCCTTGAAAAGAAGTAGGGGTTTGTAGCTCCCTTCCAGGAGAAACTGGAAAACGAGAGAGAGTTGTAGCTCTCTACAGGTTGCAGCCTGCGTACTGGTAAAAGGACTGCACCAGTACAAAACCATTGTAAAAGGAGTTTCTAATTTGAAAGAAGATAGAGACATATTGCAGCAGGTCGTTTTCACCCACATTGGGTTTCCACCTTATATCTGGTGTTCTTTGATGTGACTGTCTGATTTTCTTGTTCATGCTCATTATTTATGGTATTGGTATGCAAAAATATTTCAAAGTACAAATAAGAAAGATTTGGTAAAAGAATTAGATAATACTGATTCACCCCCCCTCTCAGTATTATTGTCAACATAAACTAGTTCAAGTGGCTTACTAGCTGATCCTTCCTTCTCAGGGAAATGTGTTTTGGTTTGCTTACCAAACTGACATGATTTGCATATTGTACTATCTAGAATTCTGATGTTAGGAAGATCGTGAACAGCCTGATATTTGCATGCTTTCCTTATCTGAGGGAAGCTTAGATGCCCCAATCTTCTATGCCATAGCCAGTGTTCATCATTTTTGCTTAAATAGCATTATTGTTGTCCTCCCTTGAGTATGTATAAATTATTTTGATTTCTTATGCCTTTGATCAATGTTTCTCCTGTATCAAGCTCACGAACAATACACCCATTTGATCGAAATACTACCTCATTTTCTTGATCACACATTTGACTAACACTCAATAGATTATGCTTTAATCCATCAACATACATAACATTTCCAGCTTTGAACTTTTCTTTTAAAAGAATAGAGCGTTTACCTTTTATGAGAGCAGGGGTGTCATTTCCAAATGAGACCTTCCTTTCCTTTTCTAAGGCACTATATGACTAAAGTTTTTATTTATCACCTGTCATATGTTTCGAGCATCCACTATCGATGTACCACTGATTTTCCTGTCCTTCCGCATATAAGGCTATACCACATATTTCTATTTGTGGTTCTTTCTTTCTCCATGATTTAGGACCCAATGAAGCTTGTTCCTTCTGAGATGTTTGGCGAAACTTACTCTTGCATTCAGAATCTTCATGACTGATGTTGTTACAAATGGAACATTCTATTTCATTTTCAAGAGCATAAAAGTTATTGTAGGTCCTTTTCATGATCCCAGTCACACTCCTTTGATTTCGTGCTTCTCTAGTCATGATGGTCTTGTAGGCAACACATTGAGCAGCTTTGTCTCCAAAGTTATGACAAGAGAAACATTGGCCATTAAAGAAATTCCTGCGATTATCAAATCTACCGACCAGGTGATTGTAGTTTCCATTGAAATTCATTCTTGAGGCAAATTGAGAATGATTTACCTGCAGTTGGTTGTAGCTTCTGTTCATCCTTGAGGTAAATTGACCTCGATTTACCTGGTGATCCACTTTATGCCTTTGCTGACGATTTTCAACCTGTTCACTTCTCCTTGCTGCATCAAGATAACTTTTGGAGGTGGATGGGTTCTGTGCTTGAGATGCTTCTTCAGTATATCTAAGACCTGTCTTGATTAGAGGAGAACGCTGCACTTTGATAATCTCATCTAAAGTTTCAGATCCTTTATCAAATCTTAGATTAAGAGCTTTTATTCTCTCAATATCTTTTCTAAGTCCCACAACTTCACATTCTAACTTTTCATTGTGTTTTTCCCTTTCAGCAAGTTGGAATGTCAGAGTATCTATAATCATACTCTTTTCTTCCAAACAAATTTTAAGTTTAGAAATTTCTTCATAGAGACCATCTTCATCTATAGCATCCAAAAAATCATCATTTTCAAAAGCCATCAAAATTCTATAATCATTACCATGTTCATCTTCAACACTATTTGAAAATCCATCATTGTCTTCATGTGTATAATAGCTCTTCTTACTTACATTCTATTTTTTGTTCCATTTGACTGGTTCCTTACCTTTATCAAGCTTATCTTTATGAGGACATTTGGTTGCATAGTGACCGACTCTTCCACAATCAAAGCATTTGAAAGGTAGCTTACCTTTGAATCTTCCAGAACCCCGTTGAAGGTTCTTGACAAAGTTTGATTCTTCCTCTCCTTCTCACATATGTCCTGACTCATTGTATTCTCCTTTTCATGAAGCTTTGAATGCATCTTCTCTCATGTCTAATGGACCCCCTTTTCTCATTTCGAAAGCAGTTAGGATTCCGTGCAGCTGTGACATGATAATACTCTGAAGATTATGCTTTTCTTCTATGGCAGAAACTTTTGATTCAAACTTAGAAGACAAAGATCTTAGAACCTTTTCAACTAAAGTAAATTATTTTATCTCTTCACCCAAGTTTTTCATGCGATTAACAATCTCATCTATACATAAGAAATAATTAGTCACACTTTCATCATTGTGCATTCTGAGAGTTTCATATTGAATTCTGAGAGATTGTAGTTTTGCATGTTTTACCTAATCATCTCCTTCATAGCTTAGAATGATCTTGTCCCATATTTC
>APFE031396472.1:134164-179047 GCA_000404065.3 Pinus taeda | reverse complement strand
CACTATCTGATCTTAATGAATATGTTTCAAAACCTTAGGTCAATTTCCATGATTATAAGATCATCTATTAATATAACCTTAATAGATTAAGGTTATACCACTAGCCCATACTAACATATAGCTAAAGTGGCTATCAAATGAACGGAAACGGCCTTTCAGGGGCTTCTCACTCACCAGTCTGAATGCATGGTCATCAGCCAATAGAGAGAGTAGGAGAATTGGGATATTTGTAGCTAGGTATCATTATACTTGATATTATATATATCAAGTATAATGCTAGTATATGATATAATCTATACTAGTATGAGTAACCTTATAGTGATATAATAGAGATATCACAGGATAGATAGACCTTAAATGATACCTGGGGGTAATAAGTATACCTATCTTTATTACCCATATTCTATATATGACTAAGGGATAGTTTAAGAGACATATGATCAGTAGGGTTATATCATTATCCATAGTTAGATATATAATGAAGGGAATCCATGGGAGGGTATATATTTATTTCCCCAGGTGACCCATATCTTAAGACCCTATATAATCATATAGGGTCTCCTATATGATTAGGCATTATTATCCTATCTATCATACCCTCCCATGGATTCCCTTTGCATATGAACTAACGTACCTCTCCTTATCAGTCGAGCCCCTCTCCTTGAGAGTCGACTGTGCTTACGCCATTACATATATGATTTATATTATTAGCTAGGGTCTACCCTATTATATGACCCTATTCCACAGGGCTCTGCCGACGATTCATGCATCTGGAAAACTACCGCTACTGGAATGTGAGCAATTTCTTCATGCACCATGTAAGAAATGACATATCTAATGTATGCTTGGAATCTCATTCATCAGAGTGGGATGGGCAAGAGCTTTATTCATTGAACATGTGAGCCTTTTATAGATCTACTCATACAAAATGCAAATTGACAAGGTCTTCTTAACCCATCTTTTGGTAGCTTCTAACAGCTAGTTACATTAATCTCCACTTACTTTCAAACTATCTACATAAGGATACTGGTCATCACCATTATAATCCCCTGCGATAGTTATCCCTGGTTACCATATAACGTATTTAGTTATGGTAGGATAACCATAACTCTAGAGCAGCACTCCAGAGTTACCATATGGAATCCCATGAGGAGCTGGCGTGTTTTTCTAATGGATACAAGATCTAATAGGCTGACTAGTTAGCTCGATATAATATGTGCACGGTTAATATAATCCAACATACAGTACATATTGACTCAGATTACATCAGTCAATTTGGCCACTCGTTAATGACACGAACTCTACTTTCTATCCTTCTTTTCTTCACTAATACTTTCACAAGAATCATCCGGGTGTAATGAAACGCACGAGTACTTTGACAAGAAGTTCACAGGCGGAATGAAATTTTTCCAAGCTAATCAATATTTTATGTCAAACACCTTAATAACAGTGCACCAAGAGTAAAATGAGACTTTGCCAATATAACCCCATCATTTACTATTTGGAGGGCCACGATTACGCCACATAAATCCATCAGCCTTATGATGTGTAAAGTTGTGATGTTGACTCGGGTATCCTGTGAAGGTAAACTCTTTCTTCTGGCGGTAAGGGCTTCCTTCTGTCATCGTCTAATGGTAAGGATGCGCAAGCAGGCTCGACCATAAGCTAGTTACTTATTTGAGAGACCAATTAGTAAATTGAACTTCTCTTTTCTTTATCTCGGGGTGGCTCAATTATGTCATGCTCTAATTACACTAGTAAACGTAATTTCCACTACTTGACCTGGCACTACACTTGTTTCCCGTTTTCAAGCCATGACTATGACTTCCGTGGTGATCTAGCTTTAGTCCATTTGATTTATTTCAATCAATCACTCTTCTTAGGTGCACCTACCTACCTCACTCACTCTGTCGGGATGGGGTAATTATTTCATGTATATAGATTTCACGTATATGAACTGAACAGAAATATCTTCGAGGCTGATGCTCTAACACGGTGACTAGTTATACTGACATGGTCAATCTGGCTATAGAAAGGATCCCAGAACTCACCTGAACTGTGACCCTATAAAAAGGAGATTTTATTGAATGATAAGCTTTTATAGAATCTATTCCAATAAAACTAAGTGCCTGCTCCGAACAAGGTAGTTAATCCATTGAGAAATCAATATTGTTTGGTGTCAACTTGGGGGCCTTCTCCTTCTTCTCGGCCAGTGATGGACCCTTCTCTCTTTTCCAGTGGGAATGCCTATTTCGTAAGATGGGGCGGTAGTTGTTGGGAATGGGGCCCCCGCCATCAACTTGAAGAACCCCCGGGCCGCCATCGAAATATGTAAAAACCCTTGATGCTTATTGGGTGGCGGCGTTGGTAGAGCGTGCTCCGCATCCTCTCCTTAGATTGAGAGCCTGCCTGTGCATCCTCTCCTTAACAGTCGAGCCCATCCGGTCCTATGTAAGCACCTTGACCTAAGCTTGTACATACCCTCATATAATCAGGCAGTACTATAGCACCCAATAAGTAAATTGAAATTTTCTTTTCAGGCTTAATGAATGTGGCGTAGGGTTACCATATGATAACTGCTTATTAGGGAAATTTCCTAAGGGAAGTACTTCTTATTGCAATCGAGCGAGTGAGTTCAAGGCTCCGAAGGAGAAGGCTCGGTATGCTTCATTTGGCTCGGTATGGATTCTTAGCTAAGTCTGGTAGACCAGCGCAACTAGCAGGAGAGCATTCACTGACAGCTTCAGTTGCCGGAAGATCCATTGACATTTTGCCTTTGTCAAAACCTAATTTGAAGGTTCAAAGAAAGAAGCTTTGGTCAGGCTCTCTCTATATCCCCAGCTACTTATTCACACTTTGGCTCATGAAAAGCACCCTGCTAACTGTTCATAGATACAGAGAGAGCAGAAAAGGTGTCTAACCTATTGGGTCAGGTTACTATATGTGAGCAGGCTATACTAATAAGCTTACCAGATGTCTAAATTAGTATCCATAAGGGGTGGGAATTCATAGGTAACAGAGTAGAAATATTAAGACTGAATAAATGATAAGTATTACTATTAATGGGGTTACTCCTAGTTGGAGAATTTAGCCTGTATAACTAGCCTAATATTTATAAGCCCCGGGTAAATATTAGGCTAGGTGGGAATACCTGCCATATTAGTAATACAAGTGAATTACTAATATGTAACATATACCTGATGGGATATGGTAATAGTTAACCTAGATTGATAAGACAACTAGATATAATCCAGTAATAACATAGGTAATAGTGACTATAATCTGTCATACCCTGATACATAGGTAACCTATGTATCAGGGTATTCTAGCCAGGTTATCCAACTAATATGGGTTATATTCTAGGATACCCTATTATATAGTGGCACCCTTATATATGATTCGTATCCCCTTAATATTATCTATATGATAATATTAGGTTTTATATTATAATTATTATAATAATAATAATAATAATTATGGTCAGGATTATATCCTAATGAAGGCTAGTGAATTTGGGGAGATAATTTTACTTAATTATCTCAAGAATGACTAACGGATACGGGACGAGGGGAAAGTCAAATAATATCGTCTATCCAATCAAAAACCTATGGTCATGGTCTTGGGTTGGTATAGGCTATCCAATAAATAATCCACGATAGTAATCTCCACTACTGACTTTCGATAGGCCACCCTACAAGCTACTAGCAATTCTCATCGTTCATAAACTAAACTTATCATGGCTCATCATAAGGCGCATATATCATAGTGCTTTTGGTAGTGATGGATATTCAATTTGGTATCTCATATCTTGTTGAGGGACGAAGTATCAACTGAGGCGAAGCGAAGTTTAGAGACAGGACATAGACGAAAGAACCCCGACCTTAGGGAGGATGGTTGAGCCCACCTAGAGTTAGGTGCAAGGGACTATAACTAAGAATATCATAAACTACTACTGAGGAGATATAGATAAGCATGGTGATGTATATGTCATCGATCGTCTTATGAAAGGTGGGGACCAAACTTTTGGGTGCATAAAAAAAAACCAAAATCTCACCATACCGAGGATCCTCCTATGAGATGACAAAGAGGTGCTCATTACTCCCAAGAGTCAGAAATACTGAGTTGAGAAGAGGCCAGTGCATGAAATAATAAAGAAATGGGTAGTGACATCTCCACAACCAACTTTGATAGGGAGGCAGATGGTTTCACTGCTTTTGACCATCCTGGAACGTTGTGGGACTACGTTATAATTATCAAACAGTCTAAAATGATATGGGGTTTCTAAGTTTCATTCTGTCATAATCAAATAGGTGTAATGTCATATGTGCCCAGTGACATTAGGACCTGTAGCTTCTTCCCTTGCTCCCCATGCCATGAACCATTTAGTTTGGGTTGATCGAACCATCCGAGCTACCCTTTCCCATGGATTGAACGTATAAATGATTCACGTAGACTGAACTGATATTATTACTGTATACCCTGATCAAATGTTATCTGCCTGATCTGAAAGGTTGAGCTTACCAGAAAAGGTTAGCGGAAGACTTAGGTGGGTTAAGTTAATATAGGTCATAATATTAACTTCAAGGGGTTAATATTAACTTCCTAATTATAGGTATAATTACCCTTAGGTATAATTACGACAAGCTAGGGAACACCATTACCATTAAGATTTTAGTCAATGTGTTTCGAACCAGCAAGTGTAGCTCATCTGAATCTTATTTAAAAATTAAACTGTAAATAACTTTTGAACCCATGATATTAAATAGCCCCATAATATTCAGACATGGCATTTGATGTGATACTGAAATGTTTCATATATTTCATTCTAAAATACATGAAGTGGTGAAATTAATCATGGTGAATGAACTCATCTTATATTTTATACCATGACACTTTGTGTTGAATGAAAGATATACAAATATGTACAAAATCATTCTCTTTTAAATATCAATATCTTAACATTATATATTACATTATATATTACATTATATCTAAATAATTTAAATAAAAAAAATTATAAATCTCATAAGGATATCATAAAGGTTACGACGACTCATGAATTTTATTAATTTACATTATATATTACATTATATCTAAAATAATTAAATAAAAAAAAATTATAAAATCTCATAAGGATATCATTAAAGGTTACGACGATTCATGAAATTTTATTAATTTATGTTTTAAGTTTCAAATAAGTAGTATTTTAAAATATATATATATATATATATGTATGGAATTTTATAATTTTCCCGTCATTAAGAAATGATTATTAACTGGACATATAACTTAAATGGTCAAATAAGTCGTGAGAAATGCATTTTTTTAACTTTGTGTCTACATTTTTATAGTATGTTGCATTGAATTAATTTTACTCAAATAAATAATAATATTTATAAATATGATTTTCTTTATAGTTAAGTTAATATGGATAGATTTATATTTTTAAGTTTTTAAATAAATATCATGAAAAATAAAATTATATGAACTTTCACAATTTTAATGAAAAGAAATAATAAATTTATATTAATGGTTTAACATATCTTCATTTTATTTGAATAAATAATTATTTTAGTCAACAAATCTATCTATTCCTAACTTATATAGTAAACAATCAAATACTTATAGGGAGGTAAATGATAACTTTTTTTTTAAGCATATTCAAAGATATAATTTGCAAATTGACATTAAATGTGGTTCTTTTGGTTATATATATATATATATAATATATAATATAAAAGTGTTTTTCCAAAGTATAAGTTTTTGTATAAATTGTAGTTATATGTGTTTTTTCAATTTATATTTTTTAAATCCTGTGTGGAGTAGTTCACTTGGTGATTGTAAAAGCTTCACTCAAGGTTCTCCTCACAGCCATATTGTAAATATGATGTAAATATTATGCAGTGTTGAAATCAAAGCAAAAGGGGACTGAGTCAAATGGGTACATATTCCAAAGATGAGGGAGGAGAATTTTTGTTGAGGATGTGGCAGTTTCATGTGCAAAGGAGAAACCTGAATTGTATAAAAATCATGAATGTTGGTTGGTGCATGAAGTAAAGGAATTGATGCTTGAAATTAAATGGGTTGAGGGAAATTACTCAGGCCCATGCTTCCTTAAGAAAGCACCATAAG
Organism: Pinus taeda; assembly: GCA_000404065.3. NCBI lineage: Eukaryota > Viridiplantae > Streptophyta > Pinopsida > Pinales > Pinaceae > Pinus > Pinus taeda. The sequence goes on along the minus strand of APFE031396472.1, from coordinate 172,915 downwards.
CAAAGAGGATATAAATTATGAAGGACTAAAAAATAACAAGGACACAGTAGTAAAGAGGTTAACAAAGTGAAGAAAAAAAAGGGGGGTGGGATCTCATTCAGAAAGGGGAGACTTTCATTCAAGAGGAGAGCATTGGAAAGGGGGGAACCCTTTGAACTCCTTGCAACAGAGGGGAGAAGACACCTTGTTTTGGAGGAAGAACAAGAAGGGATCTAGAGTTAGCCTCTAATGGAAGCTTTCAGTAGGCAACGATGAAGAGAAGAGAAGAGAAGAGAAGGGGATCAGTTCTCTATCCCTAGAGGATATGGGTTGAGTGTTAGTCTTTGATGCCCTGTAATAGCTTGGGTCCTTAGAGGTTGTGGGTTGAGACAGAGGTCTTGGAGCCTTGTAACAACTTGGGTCTATGGATACTATGGGATAGGATGGAATCTCTGGAGCCCTATAATAGGTTGGGTCCCCTTGAGGCTGCGAGTTGAGATAGTTACTTTGGAGCCCTGTAACAACTTGGGAAAATACCATCTTAAAGTGGAAATAGAGAAATTATTAAACAAAGACTTTTGGCATTCTCTGTTGGTACAATGGATTCTGGAATCCTTAGAAGGGGGTGAAACATTGTGTGTGCACTTGGGAGTGAGGTGGGACACCTTTGGACTCCATGTGCTACCAAAGAAAGAATCCATTAGCTGGTGGGATTGAGCAAGAGGCGTTATGGATTCCCTGTGTTAGCTAGCATTGGTGTGTAATCCTAGAAAAAAGTATTTCCGCCCTCATACTGTGGAATCTTTCTCCGGGGTAGTAGCTGCAAGTGGAAGTGGTTATAATTGTCCACGGTTGGGTGGAGATTCATATTCCAAGACCCAATTAACCCGCAACCTTCAAGATGAGTATCATGTGAGTGCTTTTTTATTCCTTTATTGAATCATGTTTCATTGTTACTAGTGATGGTTATGTGTTTAAGGACTACGTTTGTGCATTATTGCTTGTTTATGTGATGCATCTTTGTGGAAACATTCGACAGATGTATATATATATTGAAGTTTGTGCTTGCATATGGAAGGAAAATGGTGTGATTCTCAGGAGTGGTAAACATTATGTGCTTGATGCTTAAATGAGAAATTAGCCAGATCACAGTAATTCCTAAGCTATAGAGCCAAGGTTGAATCTTAATCTAAATAAAATTCTCAACTATGTTGAAAATAATACATTAACGAAAATAAATGAACTCCAAGAGAAGTTACAAAATCATGACTAAAACCAAGAGAGCTTCAATTGAGCCATTAAAAGAAGCAGGTTCTGAGACCCTTTTTATTGATGTACAATTTACATAAAAGTTCCTCTATTCAGTAGAGCCGGTTATTTTTTTGCAAGTTCTACATTCATTTACGAGTTGTTGTGCCATAAGGAAAGCATTCTTTCAATGTAGTAGAGGGTTAGCCCTGGGCAAGGGGGCCACAATATTTTCCTAATCGATCTCCAAACTTGCAATTGCAAAAGTCTCCATTCCCACCACAGGGACTTTAGGGATGAGGACTACATGTCCATGCGAGTAGCCAAATGCCCAAGAAATCGATGATTGGGGTCAAGGAGCCACTTTCAGAGTTTACATAGACTTTGGAACTATTGGCGTGTAGCAGGAGAGGTTGGAGACTCTTGAAAGGTTGTGCCAAAACTCTTGTAGATGATGGACACTAAAGCACCTATGTCACCATATGAGGAACTCCCTGCCTAAAGGTAAGGAAAGCTCATGAGCTAGGAACCAATTAATGAAGTTATCACCTAAGCTAATGAGGGGTAGCACTAGGAATCACGCTAGTAAACCCTTAATATCTGCATCAGAGCTTGATGTTGATTGAGAGGTCTTCGAGAGCTATGACTTAGATCCATAATCAAACATATTGGCTTGAGGGAAACTGGGTAGCAGTCAAGCTTGTCCTTAGGTCTATCATGAAGAACCCCTTTTGTTTCATCACTTAAGGTAGAGCCAAAAGCCCCTAACTGAACCATAGTAGACTGGTGAGGGAAATTGAAGGGTTGTGGAATAGAGTGTATCTCTAACCTTATAGAGTTAACTAGATAGGCTTATCCCCTTACAGGTTTAGAACCCTATAAGTCAAGGCTTCTTATTGACACGCCATATTCCTTTCCAATGTGATTGGTTGGGAGAAGAACCACATGGCTGGAGGAATCTTGAATGAGTTGAATCTCGTAAGATAATTTAACTAAGTCATTGAAAATCTTGTCACTTGATGGAACAGGGATTGCCACCATATGAATCCTATAACAGAGACTGATTTCAAAAGTTCCAAGAGGTCGACATCTCAGGATATTGTAACCACATGTGAAATAGAATTTAGTTGGAAAGATGAGATCAACAAGTTTGTCACTTGACACACTCGATATCATTATGTGATGGATCTCATAACGAAAATGTGATGTCCAAAGTCTCAATGGTCAGAACCTCGTAACCCATTGCAAAAGTAACTAGATTGAATTTTAGGGATCATGCGGTAGATGACGTGAGCCTGACAGTGTTACTATTGGTGGGCAGGTTGTCCCACAACTTGCGTAACCTTGACGGTTACACCCCATAACATTTCAAGTGGGGCGCAAGTGTGAGTTTCGGGAAGGAACAAAGCGATTGTAGCCAACCTGGTTGTGATAACCCAGAGGTAATAACTTGGTGCGAGGTAAGTTGTTAACCACATAGGAAAGCAAGTGCCAATGCAAAACGCACCAGGAGGACCCCACACAACACATCATCCCGCAAAGTTCATCCCGATGCATTGCAAAGGGAGGTAGAGTAGAGGCGCCAAGAGATGGGCACTAGGCCACGTGGCAGTATTCCAACAGGCCTTAAGATGGTAACCTTATTATGCCTCGGAAACCCAGAAGAAATTTATCATATTGTATGATTGGCCGGAGAACATAATGGGTGGTCCCACTACATAGCCTAGCCCGAAAATACCTTACTTGGGATGCTACAATATCACACACTTGCTTCTGACCAAAACTATCATACTTACCTTTGTGCACTGCTGTGATCAAAGAACTACATTACCACCCATTGTTGGGACTCCTACTCCAAACAGTTTGAGGTATAGTTGGGATTTCTTACTGGGGAGATCCCCTTGACATGTTAGCGGGTCCAATACCATCAACATTTTTGGCAATAGAAGGAGGGTGAGATGACAAGCTGAGCCCTCAATTCTTTTTTAATCTCTGCACATCATTCATGACTTACATCACAATCTAACCTCTCACATGTTTTTCTCATGCATATGATTTTGAAGTGTCGAAGGATTTCATCGATGACTTGTCACGAATCAAATACAATAGTGAAGGCAGAATAACCCTATTAAGACATGGAGTTTCCTTCTTAGGCTTTTGTGAGAGGAATGAAGTCCCCTCGGATGACCTTGCCTGTGGGTTGTTCGCTCACACGTTTGGATGGCACGTTCAACAATGGTGTCTCACATTTCCCACAACCTTTATTCACTCTTTTAATCACATGATCAGAGAGTTAGGTAATGCTTTCTTCTGTTATGACCATAAGGCACTTAATAAAATAATCATCGAAATACAAAAAGAAACCGATGAATCTATCATGCAATTTTGGGATCGCTTCCATAATCTTTATTTTCAAATCCCTGAAGATGAAGTTGATTGGAAATTTCTCAAAGAAATATTTTAGTATCTTCTTCAAATATCTAAAAATCCACACGAGTTAGAATGGTTCGAACCCCTCCCAACATACCTCAGTGTTAGAGCTTCCAAATCTAAGAAAGACAAGGTCATTGTCACAAGTGACTCTCCATCCTCTTCTCATCAAACAACTCTAGCTCTATAAGATGAAGTGGGAGAAGTTGAAAACCAATCTGTTGAACTTTCACCTACTCCCACCCTACTTGCCCTAGATATTTGTGCATATTTGGACTACAACCCTGATGGTTTTCACGTGATCTCGTTTTCTCAATCTTCGTCCTCTAGTTTGTATGATCTTCCAAATTTTACTATGTTTTGTTCATTTGTTCCAAACTCCACATCTATTTTTCATGAGGATCAATTTGTCGATGGATTTGGTGTTGAGAAGCCAACCTACGTTGTCATTTTTTATGAGTATGTGTGGGAATCTGAAGAAAAACCTAAGGTGAAGGATGACCTCCTTCTATCCACGCCTCATACGCTTTATCCTAATATCTTCTTTGATTCTTTGATTTCTTATTTTTCTTGTCAAAATTCATCCCGATATTTTTCTACTTCCAATCATTCATAGGATACATAGGACGTTAGCCCGTCATTTGATTGTGGAGAGGAAAAATCTCTCTTTTTGAATCCACTTAATATTTCATCTTTCATTTCTGGAAATTCAGAGGGTGAAAAATTTTGTTTCTCATCAGACCCTCTGTATGATTATTCAGATCTTGAGGATGTTGATGCACATCTTGAATTTTCTGATTGTGGCTATCGTGATCTTTTTACTCATTCATTTGATCATGATTTTGATTCACTTACTATTGATCTCTCTAAGCCACTGATATTTGATGATTTATCTACTAATGAAGATGAAACCCCTCAAGATGTTGAGGTACTTCAGCCACATTTGATGGTTATGTCAGGTCCTCGCAACTCTCAGGTCAATTCCACATGCGAACAGAAATATGTTGAATCACCCCTAGGGATTATCCAATTCACCCTTGCCAGGGTTTATCATCAATCCTAGAAGTCAAGGGCTATGGTTTCTATGAGGGAACAAAAAAATTAGGGTAATGGTTTCTCACATAACAAGGGTTTATAATTGAATTCCCCTCTAGGGTTTACAATCCCTAGATACTAAAAATGATGAGAAGTCTACAAACCCTATATTAGAAACATGCGACAAAACCATAAATTGTTTCATACAAACCCTTTAGCAAAACCTTAAAAATGAGTGTATAATACCTTGAGATCATACACACCTTCCTGCAACCTTACATTATCCTTTCATATAAAGGGCTTCATTTGAAAGGAACTTCTTCCCAAGGATAAAGTCTTCATCTCATAGTTGAAGTTGTACTTCCTTAAGAGTTGTATTCAAGAGAAGTGCCCCTCGGAAGCCTATAATAGTATGCAGCTTGAAAGGAACACACGAACGGAATGACATCACAAACTAAGATGTAGAATAGTCCACAATTTAAAGTGATGAGTTAATAAAACAACACGCATTCAACAAGATTCATATAAATGAAAAAGAAATAGTTCATAAGCATAAGCATAAGTTAAATAACGTACATTGCAAATACAATAAGAATAGTCTTGCTATATTCACAACATATGCATGAAAGCATGTTAAATGATTTTTTTATTATAAGTGAAAGTTCCATTCATACATATGCCATTGAAGACAACTAGCCCCAATAGTGGAACACTACAGTCAAGAATTCCTTCTCCTCCAAAGAAGTATACTCTCTCTATGCTACAAGGAAGCCAAGGCTCTTCACAATAATCCCAATATCTTTCTAATCCTATGGCTAGCCAAAATATTGGCTCCCAAAATCCATTTACATGAGTTATGAGGTTATATTTATAACAAGAGGGGGTGACTCTTCAACTCCCCATTGTGACCTTTGGACTACCCTCATGACTCTTCAACTTCTTTACAAAATGACACATTACATTACATGATGACTCTTCATCTTCCAATATTGGCACTTGGAATTTTACTTACAACATAATTACAAATAATATTATGTTTTACACTTGTACCCATATGAGACAAAAGAGGGAAGAGCCAACTTGACAGCCTAACAAGTCACAACACTATGATGTTTGATTTTGGGAGAAGTTTAGCTCAGCAACCTCCATTTGCTGCTTCTCGATCACATATTGGTGCCAAGCTTGATCCTCTGTGGTGGTGTTTGGCTAGAAGTGGACTCTGGCCTCCATGGCCTCTTGGTACAATGTTTTGGAACCTATATCTAGTTCATTCTGAAGCATGAACAACATTTTTCTAACTCAGATAGGACCACCGATGAAATTTTGCATGTTATGTTTGTTTAGCTCCAAGTCTTCTTTGATATCATTCTATCTCAACTGCTCCAAGTACTCTTCGATCTCCTCCCAGACTTTGTTCTTGGATTTGGCTTTGGTGAGGGAACTAAATGATGGGATGTGGTGTGTTGTCACCAATACATCTAAACTACTAAAATACCATACATATGAGGCTTGAATTCTGCCAATTAATGAGGTGAGTTGCTTGTTGTTCTGAATCAACATTTGAACCTTTTCTTTCTCCATCTCTTCCTATGGCTTCATTTTCTTCACTAAGTCAAGCAGTGCCCATTTGTATCGCATTGTTCACTCTTTCACATAGGTAATGGAAGCTTGTATGTTATTGAGATTTAAAAAAAAACCCTTTTCTATGTTGTTTTAGGTCATGCAAACGAATAAATTATTTATGTACAGTGACAAAACCTCTCATATATCTTCAGCATGGCTTCTCCAAGTGTTGATATTTCAACAAGTATCGTTGCTCTCATCTCCTCCAAGTAAACCTGTGTGGAAAATGTATTCTATGCTGTTATGTGGAGTTGTTCTGCCTCTTTCCCAGTAGCCTAGAATTTATGTGCCAACTTCTCATTCCAAGTCATCAAATACTGAATGTTTGATCTTGTTTCTCCTTCATAGGCCAAGTTGGCTTCGGGAATGGCATTTGGATGCTTCTTGATGTCTTACATTATCACCCTTTCTCTAATAAATGTAGGTGGTGTGTGATCATTTGAAAATTGTTTTCTCAATGCTTGTACAATCCTCCTTTGAAAATAATCAAATGATAGATTGTACACATCCATCACTAGGTCATCATCAAGGGGAACATCACCCCCCTGCTCGTTTAGGGTTAGCGTTTCCAGTGGAGGTGGTGGAGACTGAGGGATGACCTGTGGTGCTCTCAACATCAAATCAACATCTTAATTTGGTGGCTCCTGTTCCATATCCATGTCTGTCACTTATATCAATTGCTCAATATGTTGAGAAAGCTCCCAATCCTGCATCTGTTCAACTTCCTCCTCAGCTACTGGTTGGTCATGTTCCTGCTCTTCAACTTGTATCGATGTTGTTTCCTTTGCCATTGAGCCTTGCCTTTTTTCTTCCTCCTGCTTCTCTTCCCATTCTCTCCTCCTCATCTCTTATTCTTCCTTCAGCTGCTACTCTATCTGTTGTAGCTTTAGTTATACTTCTTGTAACCTCTTCTTTTCTCTCTTCCTCCACTCTACTCTCTACATCCTCTACTTCCTCTTTGATTTTGCTACCAAAGCTTCTTTCATGAGAATAAGATCTGCTTTCATATTGCATCTTTGTTCTCGCTCTATTATGTTAACAACCTTCCTCTTTCCCTTGTCCTTCATGGGATTGCTGCCTTTTGTTGTTGTTGCTTCTGGAGTTGCTGCCATCTATGGACCTGCTAGGATATGTAAGTCCGAAGGTTATTCCCCAAGAGTACAAGGTGGGACACACCTTGAAGAGAAGAAATATGACACAAGCCAAATTCTGTGACATTAAACCTATGCAAAGGTAGAAAATCTTTGTGACAAGAAATACCATCAAGTCTAACATCCATGTGATAGATTTCACTCAAACAATTTTTTAAACACTTTGGTGATAGGCTAAAAAAAACTCAAATTGAAAGTTACAAAACAAATTTGAAATATCTTGGGTGCATGGAGTCCAAGGTGCAAAAAGAAGATAATTTTTATACGAAAATTAAGGTGCTCTAAATGTACCTCTCATGCTAAAAAAAACCCTATTTCTACATCTCTAAAGAACTTAGAAAATCTCACCAAAATCCATTAGAAAAGAGACATGAAATGCAAAATATAAAAGTTAATAAAAATAACTAAATAAGAGTGTGAACTTATTACACAATAAGGAGGACCTACACGGGAGTTTTGAAGCCAAAGTGAACAATTTTGAAGCATGAAGAAACCACATTACCATTTTTGTGCTTTTTTGGTCAGCCTTTCGTTGTGTCCCTAGCAGATCAATGTCTCCTCTGATAAATCCCTATCAGATCAATGTCTCCTCTAACACATCCCTATCATATAGATGTCTCCTTTGATGAAACCCTAGCAGATCAATGTCTCAATGCTCAAACGAGTGGGGTTTACGTTAACAAAGAAATGTAGGGTAATTCTAGCCACAACTTTGTGGTGATTGAAATCATGGATCAATTTTTTAGCCTCCGTGGTGATTCAAATCATGGATTGATGGTCTAGGTGTGGAGGAAGGAGAGTAGAAGGGGAAAGAAGATTATGGCATGAAAGAAGCCTTAGTGGGAGACAAAATTTAATATATTATATATAATTAGTCATATATATTATATATAATATATCCAAGGCCAAGAGGCAACCTAGCTAAAGGAATCCAAATGAACTATCAATTTTGGTTCACATAAGAGGAGTCAATATGCTTAGATTATGAAACAAAACAAATCAAAATTTCCCTAATTCTAGGTGATCTCACTTGATTGTCAAATTATTTTTGTGAGTTGTATTTAAGTCTCAAAAGCCTCCTACACCATAAATTCATGCATCTACTATAGCCATTTAACATTTCAATGTGTACAAGCACAAATTGAAAAAAATCAATGTTGGCCCCATTCACAGTTTTCTATGTTCGAGGTCAATTAATTAGAGCATCATTTCGTTCATTAATTATTAGTAAATTTTAAGTGGTGGCCATTGGTCCTTAGTTGAGGTAGGCTGATAATTGGTAACAATAAACTTGACATAGGTGCATATAATTGGTTCATAGCCATCATTTTTGAATTCGTCGGGACTCATATTGTTTGAGATTGGAAGTAGGAGCATAAGAGAGATATAATAAAGATGTCATGTATTTTCTGTGACAACAACTTAAGATTAGTGTAAATAATCAGCTTCTCTTAGTTACAAGAATAATTTAATATTCTCTACTGAACAAGGGAAACCACATGAAGGTGGAAGCTCTTAATGCCCCCCCGCACACCACTTGCAATATTCCGAATACCCAATTTATCTACAATAAATTATTTCAAAGAAACATCGTAAGAATCAAGCATCTTTAGAAATTACTAAGAAAGAGAAAATTACGTTTTAAATGAGAAAGAGAAATCAAATGAACACATTTAAATGTAGCCCTTGTACATTTCAACATTTCGATGTCATTAATCTTCTTCTTCATGCAACTCAACATTTATGTCATTCGGTTCGGAAATGCATTGAAATGATCAACCATTTCAGCATCATCATCAATGTCATCTTTTGGTTCAACTTCTTCAAGTTCTTCCTCTGAAATTACATAATCAATATCATCTTCATTCAGAACATTGTCTCGAAGATATCCTTGAACGTCTTCGACATATTTGTGATTTGAAACATGTTCAACTAACTACCCCTCCACATCATAATCCTCTTGAACATTATCATATTATTCCATGAAATTATTCTCTATTGGCCTTCCTCTTGGATCATATCTAACAACATATGACCAACCTAATCTAGCAGGAATCTCTAAGTAAAAGACTTGTTCACATTGGCTTGGAAGAACATAGTAATAAGATCCTAGCTCAAATTACCTTGTATTAACCATGGTAAATACATTATCACGTTGAATAATAGTTCTGTGAAGATCATGTTCATTCATTCGTATCCTATACCATTTCATGTCAAATAGAACCAGATTGAAGGAATCAATTCCACACTCAAGTGTGTCATCCAAATACCCATAGGATCAATTTTCAAAGACTTGAGGTTGTTTTTCACTTATGGAGGAAACATTAGTGACCTAGAAGACTAAATTTATCCCATAATCTATTTTTTCCTCTTTTCATCCCACTTTTCGACCTGAAATTGATGGCCACTGTGGTACATAGCCTTGTGGTGTTTCAATTGCAATATGATAAACACATAAAAATGCATTGTTAATTAATAAACATATTCATATAACTCAGAAAGTATCTAAAATAAACACACATGCATACACATTAATAATATATTATAAAATAACTTAATAAGATATTGTAACCCAGTGAAAATGCATACTTTCGTATTTATCATTCAAACCATCTGCTAAATCAATTTCCCTCTACATAAGATTGGCATCTCAAGCATGAATGAGATTATTTAACCAATGTGGATACCCCTTTCCATGATAATGTACCATGAGATTATTCACCTCTTTTAATCCATGGCTTCATCCAATAAATATTGTTTGTAATGTATAAATGTAGTGCATCCCACTCTTGACCAACTATATTAGAAAATCATAATTCACAAATAAATATTAGTTACCATGGTCAATATGATATACAGAAAAATGAAAAGTCTTATAATTCTTATAAAATGTCTTATAAATATCCACATTAAAAATTTAATTAATTATCTCTCACTTTGGTCATTATACCTTTCCCCAACAGGTGCTCCCCTTCAATTTTTTTGATGTAGTTCAGATCCCAAATGTGATCCACATGCATATTTTCTACTAATTTAAGAAGATATTGACTAATATACACCATGGATTGATATTCCATATATCCTTCCACCGTAGAACCCTTAGGACATGCTCTTTGTCTAACCAAAGTCTTCAATGATTTCAAGTGCCACTCCACCATCCACATTGACCTTATCTATACACGTTCACACAATTCAATCTTCACGACTTGGTGTATGAGGTAGTGTTCTTGTGTATTGAAATATGTCAGAGGTAGATAATTTTTCATTTCACACATTAGATGAGGAATTTCTCTCTTCCAATTATTCATATCGTCTTTATGTATTTATTCCAATGGAAACAATCTACAAATGATGCAAGAAAATAACATGTTTCAACAAACCATAATATATTACATTACAAGTAAAACACATGTCATTAAGTTCGTCAACAACTAATTGAAAATTCACTTGACATATAAATTATTAGTGTGAAATTTCTTGGAATATGTACCAAAAACACTTCACTTAAGTCACTAGGTGACAAGTGACCCTATTGACACCTAATCATAGGGATTAGGTGAACAACTGTAAATAGTGTAAATAAATAATAGAGAAAATGGAGAGTTATTAGGAGATGAAACTCAATATTCACTCCCTCATGTATATAATAATGAACAACCTAAATGAAGAATAATAATATCATTTGAGGAATTACCTCCTGGCCTGACATGGTATCAGAGCCATGGCCATTCTTTGGCTTCCCTCTCTGCCTTGTAACTCCCAATATGTCATATCTGCCATTATTCTATCTTTCCTCTAGCTAGATTACTTCTCTCCATTGAATTAATTGGATGTTGTATTATTATGGTCAATGCACTCTGACATTCCTTCTCTATCACTTACCTCCTGTCACTGTGCCAACTCCCAAATTTAGATTTATGTTTTTTGTAACTCCTAAAATCCGTGCCATATTCTTTGTCTATTGATTGCTCTTTCAGCTTAATATTGAACACGTTGCTTGTCAGTTTGTTTTGTACGCTCGATGTTGGACTGTGCATTGAATGTCACGCATTAAAATGTAGTGAACTCCATGGCCATTCTGCTATATTGTTCATGGTGTCATTCCCTTTTAATTCTGTTGGTCAAATCTTGAGAATAGAGGTCGTATTTTGGGAAAAGAGACAAGGTCGAGTTCTAGTTTTTGATGGCACCACTTCTCCCTTAAAGGAAATCTAATCTCCCTCTTGTATCAGCATAACTATTTACTACAGTCTAGACGTGGTTCTCTAAGAATAAAGAAAAAACACCTTTATCGTGGGAAGAATCACCTTAGTTATGAGTTGAGTTTCTGGCTGAACGGATGAGATTCTATCACTATTGAGAGCCATATCGAATTTTGAGTGTGACAATGAACCTACCTCACTAAGGGACTGATTTTATGAAGTGATTTATTGGCTATAAAGAGCATACAACTGGTTGGAAATTATCTTCAGTTTGGGCGTGTTTCAACTCTCTTCCTGGTAATTGAGTTTTGGACTGATTCCTCATCTACGTTTCACTGGTATGCTATGCATTGAAGTTTTTAATAATTTTAAATGTGTCCATCCAATAATCTTAAGAAGATTGACAGTAGTGTTACGATTGAAGAGTGACATAATTGAAAGACTGGTATCAGCATTAAGAGAGCAACGATGGGGAGACTGTGTGTTGAATGACCGTTGCCTCCTTCAAAGATGGGAACACGGTGTTCAGATTTCCTAAATACGTTGTTTGGCATTTGATATTTGTGTAATCATGCTATTTGGCATTTGGTAAGAGGTGCAATCATATAATTCAATGCATACATAAACACTGAGTCTTTTTTTTCTGCTCTCTCTATCGGTTGCCATACCCCATAACTCTGCCTTCACTTGAATCTGCTCCCCCATATATATAATAATGTTGTCTAGGTTTCATATACAATGGTATATCTATATATTATATATTTTATATAATAATATATATATATATATATAATAATATATACTATATATATATATCATATATATATATAGATATATAATATATTTTTATATTTAATATTATATATATATATATATTATATAATATATATATCTACAATTCTCATTTCATTGTTTTTACTATCTTGGAATCATGGTATAATGTTGTTCCATATACCACCTTCCCTTACTGCATTTTTTATAATCACCAGAACTGCATTTTTTTACCAACAGAAGTGCAGTTTTTATATATTGACAGCATAATACATTTTCTAAAATTCACTCATTAATATCTATTATGGGAGTGGTCCTCAATGAGAAGGAAAATTATCCTAAGTGGTCTCGGAAAATCAAACACACTCTCATTTTTAATGAGCTGTGGAGAGTGCGTGTTGGAGAAGGAGACAAAGAACTAGAACAACCTACCTCAGACAAGGAATTCGCCATTTGGGAAAATAAGAACAGCAAGGCTTATGCATTGATTGCAGCATCAGTAAATGAAGAGGTGAGTTGCCATATTTCGCCATTTTCAAATGCTTTCGAAGGCTTACAAAAACTAAAGGAGCTCTATGACTCACATTTTGCACTTGAAGTTGTTCAACTCATGATTAAATTGTTCAGCCTTGAATTAAAAAATGATGATCCTCTTGCTCTTGCATTAGAAGTAAAATCTATTATGCATGATATCAAAGTCACTAATGTTGAACTAGACATTCCTCTGATAGCTTTTTTCAAAGCAATTTATCCCACTTACTCAAATTATCTTGAGTCATTACAAGCAAATGGAAACCTCAAAGATATTACCTTTGACTCCCTTATGAAAAAAATTGTTGAAAGAGATAAAGATTTTTGGAAGAAGATAGCTCCTCAGTATTCTAAAGAAGTTGTGTGTCTTGCACATAGAGAGAATAATCTTTCTCAAGATTCTTCTAGAGGAAGAGGTGGTTGAAGAGGAAGAGGAAGCAGAAATTTCAGAGGCATGGGGGGCAGACACTCTCAAGGAGAAAAGTCATATTTACATTGCATACGTTGCAAAAGAGATGGATCAAATGATGCATCCACATGCAAGTTGCCTTGGGACAGAATTGAGCAAGAAAGAATCCAACCCAAAGGTAAAACTAATGACAAAGAGAAAGGTAAATCCCCTGAATCCACTCACTATGTTGTCGCATACTATAATATTGGAGTAAATGAAGACTTATTTAATGCTCCACTTGCTTCTTGGAAACATGATTGGTTGCTTGATTCAGGAGCAACTTGCCACATGACTTTTAGAAGAGATTGTTTTGAAGAATTTACTGAAAATGTTGATGGAGCAGTATAATTTTCAGAAAAATCAAAACTCAAGCCATCAAATCTTGGCACAATCAGGCTTAAATTGCCTGGTCTTCCAGAATTTCTTCTACATCATGTTTTATATCTCCCACAACTGAAGAGAAACTTGTTGTCCTTGGTACACATTCGCCAGCAAGAACAATCCATTCACATGTTTTATGGCAAGGTTGATGTGAGAAAAGCATCAGACCATTCACTTGTCATGACGGGGATAGAAGAAGAAAGGCTTCTCAAGCTGTAAGGTACCTCTACTCGTGCACAAAATTTCTCATACAATTCTCATTATGATGAAGGTACATTTCCATCAAGTTTATTATGGCATGCTAGATTTGGACACTTGAACTATGACAACCTCTGCTTGTTGAAGAAAAATGGTGTTACTGGTTTACCTACAATTCCTAGGAAACTTAAGCAATGTGATGCTTGCATTCTAGGAAAGCATAGCAAATAGTTTTTTCATGATTCACATTCCAGAGCACATAGAAAACTTGAAGTCATTCATTTAGATTTATGTGGTCCAATGCCTGTTCCTTCTGCAAATGGAAATAAATATATGATGACATTTATTGATGACTACACCAGAATGTGTTGAATTTATTTATTGAAGAACAAATCTGATCATTTTCAAACATTCAAGAACTTTCATAGATGGATTGAAAATGATGCACAATCTCATACTGGCTATATTCGCACTGATAATGGAAAATATTACACCAAATTAATTGAAAACTATCTTTGCCAACATGGGATCAAACATCAAAAAATTGTGCCTTATAATCCCCAACAGAATGGAGTAGCTGAAAGAATGAATAGGACAATCTTAAATATGGTGCGCTCCATGATGTTTTTCAAAAATGTAAAATTGATGTTTTGGGTTGATGCAGTTCTATGTGTTGTATATGTAATGAATAGATGTCCATCTAATGCTATTAGAAACAAGACTCCTCATGAAATTTGGTATGGAAACATTCCTTCCATAAAGAATCTCAAGGTCTTTGGTTCCACATGTTATGCCTTGATACCAAAGGTAAATAGAAAAAAACTTGGTGCAAGAAGTCGTAAGTGTATCTTCTTGGGGTATTCAAACACCTCAAAAGCATATTGTCTCTATGATGCAATCAATAAAAAATTTGTTGTATCTAGAGATGTAATCTTTCTTGAATCTTCCAAAGCTGACAATGTTTTTGACCAACAACTTGATCTCTTGGATAGATTCGCAAATGCAAAATTATTTCAAGAATTTGATAATCAAATTCCACATCTTGAAGGGGGGATTCCTATACTATATCAACCTGTGGAATCTTCTTCTGAAGCACTCTCTCCCCCACATGAAATTCCAACAACAAATGATGCTTTGAGTGATGTGATTGACAAAATTGGGAGATCAATCTTGATTCAGTCCCAACTCAATCAACTGAGCAGTCTGGACCATCTCAGAAAGGTCCCCAAAAGTGGATGACAAAGACACTTGAAAGTGTTCATCCTGATGAGGTTGGAAAGACAAGAACTAGAAATTCAACCCGACAAAATGGAGGTGATGTAGATGACTTTGATTCACCTGTTGATACAGATGTTTCTTATGATTGTGAATTGAATTTGTCTACAGATTTTGAACCAATTTCCTTCAAAGAAGCTACTTCTCATGATGAATGGAAAGAAGCGATACAAAAGGAGTATGATGCCTTGATAAAGAATGGCACTTGGAAGCTGGTTGATCCTCCATTTGGAGCCAAACCAATTGGCTGCAAGTGGGTCTACAAGAACAAGTATAAAGCTAATGACTCACTTGAAAAGCACAAAGCCAGGCTTGTGGAAAAAGGTTTTCCATAGAAGGAACGGGTTGATTATGACAAGATGTTTCCCCCCACAGCAAAAATGGGCTACCATCCGGACACACTTTTCCCTAGCAGCTCAAAACGATGGGAAAGTCCATCAAATGGATGTAAAAACTGCTTTCTTGAGTGGAGATCTAAAAGAGAATTTTTTTATGTGCCAGCCTAAAGGATTTGTTGCGAAAGGACATGAACATAAAGTATGCAAACTTGCAAAATCCTTATACGGCCTCAAACAAGCACCACAAGCCCGGTATGAAAAACTAATTAAGCATCTTCTGAAACTCAATTTCAAACATTATGATCTTGATGATGCAACTTTGTTTGTCAAGAAAGTTGGAAAAATAGTTGTATATCTTGTGGTATATATAGATTATCTTTTGATGACAGGGAACAATGAGAGCTACATTGCATCCATAAAGAAGGAATTGAGGAAAGGTTTTGAAATCACTAATTTGGGCTATGTTCATTACTATCTTGGTATTGAAGTAACTCAACATTCAAAGTCCATATTCCTTTCTCAAAATAAGTACATTGGAGATTTGTTGAACAAGTTTGGCATGACTGAATGTAATCCTCTAACTACTCAAATGGAACAAAACTTAAAGCTCACATCCATTGAAGGAAAAGAATTTGAGGATGCAACAATGTATAGACAGCTTGTAGGAAGTCTCAACTACCTGACTACTACTAGTACATACATTTCATTTGTTGTTGGAATCCTCTCCAGGTTTATGCAAAAGCCTTGTGAGGGACATTTGTCTGCTGCAAAAAGAGTTCTAAAGTACTTGAAGGGAACTCAAGACTTTGGACTCAAGTGTATAGATGTGGGTGACTTCAGATTGATTGGATACTCTAATTCAGACTTCGATGAGACAAATAAACTGGGGTATCTACTCCAGGTTATGTTATGAGTCTTGGATCAAGATTTGTCTCCTGGAGATTATGCAAACAATCAGTTCCAACAAATTACACAGCAGAGGCAGAATATGTGGTAGCAGCTGAGGCAACAAAAGAAATTGTGTGGCTCACAAAAATTATGGAAGATTTGCAGGTAAAACAAGTACATTCGACTCCACTCATGATTGACAATACCTCGGAAATAAATTTGGCCAAGAACTCAAAGTTCCATGATCAAATGAAGCACATCAATACAAAATATCGTCTGATTCAACATCCTGTTGAGGCCAAAACAATCCATCTTCACCATTGTTCCACTAATGAGCAGATTGCAAACATCTTCACCAAAGCACTTGGAAGAGAAAAGCTTGAAATATTCATAACGATGCTTGGACTCACCAACATCCCTTCAGATTAAGGGGGGAATGTTGACACCTAATCATAGGGATTTGGTGAACAACTGTAAACAGTGTAAATAAATAATAGAGAAAACGGAGAGTCATCGGCAGATGAAACTCAACAGTCACTCCCTCATGTATATAATAATGAACAGCCTAAATGAATACTAATAATATCATTTGAGGAGTTACCTCCTGGCCTGGCAGACCCTAACAACAATTTTTTGCTTCTTACAATTCAGATCTACAATAAAAATGGAAAAAATGCAACAAAAACATATATGATTCAGAATAGCAAACAACAGTAAAGATATACAATGCAATAACCCAAATGGAAAGACTTTAAAATGAATAAATTCTTTATTGATAACACCTGGTGAAGGAGATGTATAAAAAGGGTCTGTAAATCCTGCTCCATGGGGTGGGACCTTTGATGTCCTTGATGCTTTAGTAATCGATCTTCTCTCTCATTGTGTAAAAAACCCAAAACAATGTGAAGAACTCTAATGGGATTTCAAAAGAAAAGAGATGATAATAGTGACGATGATAATGATCATGGTGAAGAATGAATGGAAAACCCTCTTATTTATAACAAAGGATTGAGTTAATATAAAAAATGGAGAATAATAAAATATTATTGACCAAATCAAGATGTAACTGCTAGGAATACTTTATTATATTTATTGGAGAGGAAAAAGATATTTAAAATGGTCAAATATCTTTATTTAAAAATACTTAACAAATAAAATGATTTACTAATTATTTTGCAAGGATTAAGAATGGTCTGAAATTGAAATAATTATTAAATAGTGATTTAACAATTATTCCAATAATGGAAATACGGAATAATAAATAAATAGTGATTTATTTAATTATTCCTGGGGGATTTAGTCAACTGTGATAAGGAATAATTATTTAAACAATGATTTAATAAGTATTCTTACAGAAAAATAAATAAATAATGATTTATCTAATTATTCTCATGGGTTTTTTTTTTTTTAATCATAAAATGATTTTAAAAAAGTGGTTTACTAAATTATTTTCCTTAGTGAAAATGATTTAATTATGGTAAAATCAATCCTACATGGTGTATTTTGATCCACCTAGTTAGAAATGACTATGTGATCATTTTTTGGTGATAATGGATTGCCCCCCAACGTATAGTTAGGACAAATTGTATGACCGATATATGTTGTAGGTTACACTTCCACGAGACACCAAAGGGGAGTCAAAGAGAGAGAGAAATAACTGAAGTGATGCAAGGAAGGACAAAAATGGAGGGGGTGAGACCTACTAAATTGATAAAAGTCTCCTTTTATGTTGGAGTACATGATCACAAATGAGGTGGGGGAGGCATACCTATACGCACTGAGATAACTGAGTATAAAGAATAATGGTGAGCCCAACAATGTGGGACTGAGCTACAAAGTACATGATATATGATATGTTGGCATTAATGAACCAAAAAATAATACAATGGATCCCATATACATAGTGTGCCTGGAAAGACATAGGAGAGGACTAAAGACAATAACGTCTGAGTACATGAGACATAATGCCCCTCAAGATGACGTGGTGAGGGGGGATCACAACAAAAGAAGATTTTTTGAACATGAAAGGGCTCTAAATATCTGAATGGATCATCTAAAGGAGACATGCATGTTGGGGGCACTACATGTCGTGGAAACTGAACCCATCACATCTGCAGAATTGCATCCGAGACTGGATTAGTATCAATGGATATCTGGGCATGTGGAGGGGTACCTAAAGGGCCACCCCCTCATGAGGTATGGAACATCTCACGCACACCCAGGAATCACTAGGACAATCATCTGGATCACCGAACTGTCAAGTGTATGATTCTAAATCATGCAATAAGGAGTTGGCGTCGAGAAGGTGAGAAACAACCAAGTCAAATGGAAATGATGATTCCCTTTACTTGATCTAAGGCACCAAAAAAATATGAAAGCTGGAACCAAGGTATACCGCCCTCTAGACCATGCATATAGAATAAAAGTGTTGAATTCAACAGAAGAGGGCCAACTAGAGTTAAGGAAATAAGGAATCCTTAACAAAGGTGTGAGGTATCATAGTAGAGTGACTGGTGGACTGATACCAAGGATGATGATGAAAGAGAACAAGATGAGTGGAAGACTGACGACTTCCCTTTTTAGAGCATGATATGTATGGTTGACCTGAAGTGGCTGACTCGATTTCAGAGGGAATGATCAATGTCTCAAACGAGGGTTTGGAAAAGGCGAAGTAGTAGAGATGGAGGAAAAATATGAATATAATTGGGCGAATGGGACACAAATATGTATGGAACACTATAAGTGGACTCAGGTGGACTCAGAACAGACTCCATAGATACAAGGGTGACTCATCTAGGATGCCCTGAGAAAGGGTGACTCAATGATGTTTCCATGTGGGAGGAGGCCCGGAAGGGACTATAAAAACATGAGTAAATGATGGTTACTCATGATGAAAATTGACACATGAGTCAACTAGTGAAAAGGTAAAGTGGTACTAGAATACGGGTGACTCAAATGAAAAAAATTGATTTTAAGAGGCGGAAAAGTGAGACATCAAGGAAAACATGGCGTCCTGATGAAGTGTCAAATTACCAAAAACAAAGGGAGACCCATTATAGAACTTGGTTGGAGTATACCAACAATGTTGGTGGTTTTTCGAGTGAAGATATGGTTTGGTCACAATGGGTAACAAAAAAACTAGGTTTTTTTCCTATTAAAGGCCTTCTTGCCCCCAAATCCAATTCATTTGCATAGTGAGCTATTGGAGAATTTGGAGAGGAGGAGAACACCCTAAATCTTGTGGAGATCGTAGTGGAAAAACCAACCATCATAATTCATATCTATGACTTTCAGGTCAGTGGTTTTACTTGTCTAAAATGGCCTTAATGCTTCTTGGAGGGATGGTTCTTGGTGAAGAATCAAGGTAAGAAAGATACAGGAATGAACTACTAGAGAAGGTCTAGGATCATCCCCTCCGACCAAGTCAAACATGGGGACCTGGTGGTAAGTGTAGCATCACATACAATAGAATTCTTGAATATGTGGTATCAATTATCTACGATATGTGATGTGTATATGGCTCGTCAAAGAGGCTGGTAGGACAAATTATCTAAGTAATGAGAGGATAATCAACCATACCTATATGGTTGGGGTCTAGGACGATACTTATGTTAATCAAGTGAGAGGATGGCCAGGGGCCATCATGCCCCCAAGCATGAGTACTTCCCCCCAACATGTGATGATGGAGGGGACTGATCAAGTGGGAATGATGTCCCCTAGATAGATGAGTTTGTGGAGCACCACTATGTTCCAAGTTCTTAAATAAGGGATTTAATAAGTCGGCCAAAATGGCACGAGATCTTCCAGAGGATGATGTGGAGATGTAGGGGCATATGTTCCCCTTAGTGTTGAATGGAGGGATGTAGTATTTTATGGGCATACTAGATTTATTTAGAGTATTGGACTCAAAACACATTTTGATGTTGTGGTTAGCCATTTGTTTATGTTATGGATGTCTTCTTATTGGAAGAACAAATAAAGGATGAAGTAAGAGAAAAGAAATGGTGGATTAGCAATCTCGCTTGCCACTCCATATATGAATCAAATGGACTGAATTTCCAAGGTTCACATACATGGTATCATTATAACAAAGAGTGGCTTCAGATATAATGAACTGATGCTAACCTAGAAAACATGGTGGTTGAACAAGAACAATTTCTAAGGGACTGGGTTATTGAGGTAAAATCTAGGGATGAGTAAGTGGATCATCCCAAGAGTTATCTAAATTGATATGAGACTCTATAGGTTTTTCTAAATGTGGAAGAATATTGGTACTAGAGCTAACACTACTAAATGCACAAGGAGGGTTGGGGAGAATTGCTTCTCCCAAACTCTAAAAAATGGATTTCGCCTTACCAAAAAAATGTGTGGAAATGTAATGGCCATAAGGTGTATGTGTTTCAAATTCATGGGTTTGTAGTAAGGGTTTATTAAACCAATTGAGCTCACAGTGGATGAAGTCTTTGGACTCCACAAAATATTGGTTATGGGTGTGTTGCGGAAGGAAGTATGCATGAAGATACATATCATCCCAAGGATGAGCAGGAGTGGTCATGGCTTCCATGACGTATTTATCAGAATGGAAGATGGGGGGGACTAGAAGAAGAGGGACCGCATGATGGAGAATAGAAACATTAGGCATATTCATGAGAGACAATGTTCACATACGCATCGTCAGGCTGGGAGACATATGACTAGTAGATGAGACATCTACCGATGTTGAGACCAAAGTGTTCATCGAAGAAGGCTCAACAAAATCACAATAGGATACATCAAGGGAGTTCCAATGCATCAATATCATGGATGACAACATGTAGACAATGGTAGCAGTGCTATCTATCGTATCAACACTAGGAGGAGGGATCAAAATGGGTGTTTGAGTGACCCCCCTTGTTTCGGTACAAGGGTGGGACCAGAATCCACAGGTAGAGGAAAGGTGGACTCACTACCAGAGACCTCTAATTCATAAAGAACTTAAAGTGTATCATGAAAGTCTTCGAGATGGGGATAGTGATGAGAATAATGGCCATAATTATCACACAAAGCACATGGGTTATTCCTACATAATGATATGTTCTTCTTAGTTGACTCAGGTAAGGTGATATGGACCTCAGGAACTTTAGAATCAGGGAAGGTACCAGAGACCACATTCTTGACATGAGGGAGTTTAGGAAAATTATTGGTGGCATGACCAACAACATCACACAAAGTGCATGGAGGAATAGGCTTCAGCGGCTTAGGAGGAGTTGAAGTTGTTCAGGGTGCCTTGTCTTGGGTTCCCTTTTTCTAGGCTTTAACTCCCTCGCTAGATGCTTTCAAAATATGAGTGGGTTCCTCTAGAGGTTGTTATGGAATTGAAGCAAAGCTAGGGGTAGGAACAACAAGTTGGACCGGGGTCAAAGCAGTGTAATGTTTGAGTTGATGGGGGAGAGTGTTTGCAGGAGAATCAATGTACCAGACTGGGATCCACAAGGTAATGTTAGGAAAACTCAATGTGGCCATGGCAGGTGTAGAATAAACCCCAAGGGGTGGAAATAAGAACGATATATGACCAAAAGTATAATGGCCTAGAGGAACTGCTCCGAGATGGTTAATGCTTGGGGGAATAGTTTCAGGTGGAAAAGGAGTAGGAGAGATGCCAGAAAAAGGAAGAAATCATTGCCGAGTAGTACTAGAAGGTTGGGTTGAGTTAGGAATAGTAGGTTGCGGAGGTGATGTCTTATATGAAATCATACCAGGTTGTCTGTGGGTTGCCCATGATGCTTGGAGCATGCAAACAGTGGATGAGTTATGCTCATAAAGAGTAGGTGGGGGACAATAATAAGCACCAAGAAAAGTGGAATCTTTGTAGACTCTAAGAGAGACATTGGTAAGGGACAAGACAAACTTATTTTCAATCACGGAAGAGATGTTGGACTTAGGTGAAGTCTGGGATTTGGGATCATAGTACATCAACTAATCAACGGTGACAATATTTCCATTATGGGGAAAGGACATATTATGGTGAAACACAGATGCGAGAACTGACATAACATTGGTATAACTACGATCCAAAAGGATATTATAGTCTAAGGGAGCATCGATGACTTCAATTTCAATAGATATAGTCTTGTTGAATTTAAGTTTTTGTGATCCATATCAAGTTTCATGAGAAATATTTCGACGGAAATCACATTGTAATATTTTTGTCGATGCTTTTCGAACCAACGAGTATGGTTAATCGTCAGGACAAGTTGAAGAACTAGATCATGGCTACAAGTTAAATAGGGAGAGGAGATCTTCAACGGATATATTTGACTAGGAAACAACTATATTGGACCTGGCAATTTGACTGAGAAACGACTAAATTTCACTGGTCAACTCGACTGAACCAAGGGAGAGGAAAAGGTATTAATGTTATTGTTATATTCATTACCACTCTTTGAATAAAATTAAGAAAATTAATAAAATAGTTGTTACTATTATAATTAAATAAATAAAAGGTTAGTAAATTAACATGGAGTTTTTTGTTTTTTTGTTTTTCGTTTTTTTTTTTTTAACACCACCAAAAATTATAATCACTTAAACAAACATTACTCATTAATATAACCTAAAAATAGCTAATATGGAATACTCATTAAATCAATATGTATCTTATGAAATCAAAAACATTACATCAATAATATAGTATGGAAAGATATGTAAATATATGCATTCTAAATTTAATGTAAATATATAAATAAATAGTTAATAAGTTATTATGCAAGATAGTTTCTTTTATTATTAATATCATAGACAGAAATTGTAAGAAATGGCTCACAAGACCCTCACCTATTAATAGACCTATACAAACAAAATCAAGGATATATATATATATATACTAATATGGAGTACTAAATCAAAACCTAAAATAATTAATATAATATGGAATAAAATGTAAATATATCCTTTCCAAATTACATATATAAATAAATAGTTAATTAGTTATTATACAAATTAGGTTATATATATATATATATAATTACAATGTGATTTCCGTCAAGATATAGTCTTGCTGAAAACTGTGATTAGGCAGTTGAAATATAAGCCAAGGTGGTTTTGAACGATGACCATCCCAGGCATGAAGAGTGATGGTGGATGGGGACGGTTCAGGGGAACCAGGTTACTTTCAAACACTAGTAGCCATCACACAAGTTTAGGTGCCTTCATCTATTATACACCGCTAAACATTGGTGTTTCTAATGGAGACAGGTATTTGAAATGTAACGGATGAAGGTAGGGGAGGATTTTCCGACTTTTCAACATGAAAAACATCATATGATTGTGTTGGGGATCCACGACACCCACGACACCCAAAGAAGAGAATAGAGATTTTCATTGGGATTCCCATGTCTAGAGGACTTCTAGAATTGACATGGCAGGAGGAGACTGTGCCAAGTCATCTATGATACTATAGGTATGGACGACTTTAACGAAAAGTAACATTTTGACGTAATAGCCCTTTGGGGAGCTTGGGGAAACCCTCAACCTCAGTCTAAGGGATTTGTAAGGTACCATTAGTTGATGATAAAGGCTCAATGGAAACTTGGGGTTGGGACTCAGTCGTAGACTTATCGATGGCTTGTCATATTTGCGTGATCGAATCTAAAGGTTGACTTGCTTGGTATTGACCTCATAAGAATTCATCATAAGAATATAATTATCAGGGTGACTAAATGGTGGAGCTGGCTAGGCTTCCTGACCTGATGTCGGTTGGGTAGAAATATATCCTTGATGAGGAAAAGGATTGGTAAGCACTACCATTTGAGATGAAGTGGGAGGGGGAGGAGGAGCGGTGGGATGCGGTAATCGATAAGAAATTGCTTGAGCTTCCCATACTTGACACATTTGAGGTAAAAGGGGACACTCATGAGTATAATGACCATATATGTTGTAACAGGAACAAGGTTTATTCATATGAAGAACCATGTTTTGCTTGGGTTGACCGCCCTATTGTTGGGTTGTGGGATTAGGCTAAGGACCCTAAGGGACATTGGGTGGAGGACCATGGTTGTCATGATTACCTTGAGATTGCTGGTTCTGGTTACCCCTCCCCGTGTTCATATTCTTGGGGTTAGGGGGATTCTATCTACTCTGCTGAGCATACACTTGACCCTATGGAGGAGGTGGCTACTGTGGTAAAAGGGGAGTAGGCATGGGGAGTTAGGGTGTTGGTGCTGGAGGGGTTGGAGTGCTAGATGGTGCATATGGATAATAAGGTGAAGGGGAAACATTGGGATAAACAGGCTATGCAATAGATGTCCCTCACATCTATTGATGTGGACACAGATATGTATATGGCGTGCTAGGACCTAGATAAGAGTTTCCATGTGGAGGATTGGGGGAGGAATAATTGTAAGAGGAACTGGTCCCTCCCTGAGGTGAACGATAACTCATCAGAGGTGGAGCATATAGTTGACGGTGTGAAATGGTTCCAACTATTCCATCTGTGACATGAGATTCCCTCAATGCATTAGCGGGACCATGTCGAGGCAAATTGGAGATGACACTGTATACATAACCTGACTGGGCATAAATTAGATAAAATTTTATGGCTAATTGAAGCACATCTTCCTTAGACTTTTGGATGTGTTTCACTTCTGGAGGAAACATTAGTGACCTAGAAGACTACATTT
Source organism: Pinus taeda (assembly GCA_000404065.3). Taxonomy (NCBI): domain Eukaryota; kingdom Viridiplantae; phylum Streptophyta; class Pinopsida; order Pinales; family Pinaceae; genus Pinus; species Pinus taeda. The sequence continues at coordinate 147,760 of APFE031396472.1, read as the reverse complement.
ATCCCATAATCTATTTTTTTCCTCTTTTCATCCCACTTTTCGATGTGAAATTGATGACATTGTGGTACATAGCCTTGTGGTGTTTCAACTGCAATATGCTAAACACATAAAAATGCATTGTCAATTAATAAACATATTCATATAACTCAGAAAGTATCTAAAAGAAACAGACTTGCATACACATTAATAATATATCTATAAAATAACTTAATAAAATATTGTAGGCCAGTGAAAATGCATACTTTCCCATTTATCTTTCAAACCATCTGCTAAATCAATTTCCCTCTATGTAAGATTGGCATCTCAAGCAAGATGAGTTTATTTAACCAATGTAGACACCCCTTTCCATGATAATGTACCATGAGATTATCACCTCTTTTAATCCATGGCTTCATCCAATCAATATTGTTTGTAATGTATAAATGTAGTGCATCCCACTCTTGACCAATTGTATTAGAAAATCATAATTCACCAATAAATATTAGTTACCATGGTCAATATGATGTACAGAAAAATGAAAAGTCTTATAATTCTTATAAAATTTCTTATAAATATCCACATTAAATATTTAATTAATCATATCTCAGTTTCGTTATTATACCTTTCCCCAACAGATGCTCCCCTTCAATTTTTTTTATGTAGTTCAGATCCCAAATGTGATCCACATGCATATTTTCTACTAATTTAAGAAGATATTGACTAATATACACCATGGATTGATATTCCATATATCACTCCACTGTATAATCCCTAGGACATGCTCTTTTTCTAACAAAAGTCTTCAATGATTTCAAGTGCCACTCCACCATCCACAATGAGCTTGTCTATACACATCCACACAATTCAATCTCCATGACTTGGTGTATGAAGTAGTGTTCTTGTGTATTGAAATATGTCAGAGGTAGATAATTTTGCATTTCACACATTAGCTGAGGAATTTCTCTCTTCCAATGATTTATATCATCTTTATGTATTTCTTCCAATGGAAACATTCTACAAATGATGCAAGAAAATAACATGTTTCAACAAACCATAATATATTACATTACAAGTAAAACACGTGTCATTAAGTTGGTCAACAACTAATTGAAAATACACTCAACATATAAATTGTTAGCGTGAAATTTCTTGGAATATTTATCAAAAACACTTCACTTAAGTCACTAGGTGACAAATGACCCTAACAATAATTTGTCGCTGCTTACAATTCAGATCTGCAATAAAAATTGAAAAAATGCAACAAAAACATATACAATTTAGAATAGAAAACAACATTAAAGATATACAATGAAATAACCCAATTGGAAAAACTTTAAAATGAATAAATTATTTATTGATAACACATGGTGAGAGAGATGTACAAAAAGGGTCTGTAAATCCTGCTCCATGGGGTGGGTCCTTTGATGCTTTAGTAATCAATCTTCTCTCTCAATGTGTAAAAAACCAAAAACAGTGTGAAGAAATCAAATGGGAGTTCAAAAGAAAACAGATGATAATGATGACAATGATAATGAACATGGTGAAGAATGAATGGAAAACCCTCTTATTTATAACAAAGTATTGAGTTAATATAAAAAATGGAGAATAATAAGATAATATTGACCAAATCAAGATCTAACTGCTAGGAATACTTTATTATATTTATTGGAGAGGGAGAAGATATTTAAAATGGTCAAATATCTTTATTTAAAAATAATTAACAAATAAAATGATTTACTAATTATTTCGCAAGGATTAAGAATGGTGTGAAATTGAAATAATTATTAAATAGTGATTTAACAATTATTCCAATAATGGAAATAAGGAATACTAAATAAATAATGATTTATTTAATTATTCCTTGGCGATTTAATCAAATGTGATAAGGAATAATTATTTTAACAATGATTTAATAATTATTCCTACATAAAATTAAATAAATAATGATTTATCTAATTATTCTCATGGTTTTTTTTTTTTTAATCAGAAAATGATTTAACAAAAGTGGTTTACTAAATTATTTTCCATAATGAAAGTGATTTTATTATGGTAAAATTAATCCTACATGGTGCATTTTGATCCACCTAGTTAGAAATGATTAGGTGATCATTTTTTGGTGATAATAGATTGCCCCCCAACGTATAGTGTTAGGAGAAAATTGTAAGACCGAAATACGTTGTAGGTTACACTTCCACGAGACACCAAAGGGGAGTCAAAGAGAGAGAGAGAGAGAACTAAATAAGCTAACATGTTCACATCATAAACTCATACACAATTTTCATTCATACATAATAATCACATCTGCACAGTCAGTATAGATTAGAATGACATAATATCACAACATACTAACTCATGCATGAATGTCATAACCATAACCATTTGCATAGAACAATCCAACTTAGTATGATACATATAACAACAAGGTCTTAATGTAATAACCCTAATCATCAAGTTACTAGCATATAACAAAAACAAGTTATATATCATGCTCGTCAACAACATATAACCTAATCATCAAGCTAACTATCATATAGAAATAACAAGTTAACCTATAACAGACTCATCAACAACATATAACATAATATTCAAGTTAACTAATGTAAAAAAGCAATAGCAATGCATACAACCACAGGTTACTATCATTCATGACTATCTGACACATGTGCATATGACTACACTAATCAACTAACATTTATCATATATGTAACCATAACATCACATACATGTACATAAGCCTAATGTATATAACCCTAATTCATATAACAATCCATCAACTAACATACATGCATGTCCAACATACAAACTTGTATCACGACATGATTTTGCCTTTTGGTCCAATTCCGCAACTTTACCTTGATGATCTGCATCTCTTGCTCTATCTCAGCTGACACATTAGCATCATAACATACCAATATCATCATGATAACCTAATTGCGGTACAATGACCTCACAATGCATGTTTTACCTACTATACATGCATAACTATAACCATGACAATGCATGCATAACAACATATAGACACTTAAATGCATAAAGAAATGCATATACAACCATACACTCATGATGACACATTCCACAAAAACACCATCAACCTTCACTTGGCGACATCACTACAACCAAGACCCATGCCATACAAATGAAACAGGCACATGGCCTTACAACAGAAGAAACACATATGCAACTGACATGAATGCATGACAAACACACCGCCCATCTAGTCTAAGGGGTGAACCATGCTCTGATACCACTTGGTAACACCCTCCTCCCACATCTACCCAAGTAACCAGCCAACCAAGGTAAACATGTGATGAGAGGTTACTATGATATGATTCAACCTCCTAAGGGTCTTTAAGGAAGTGGAATCGATGCAAACACATCAAACATACCTTCCACATCAACAATAACACTCCTATGGGCCATCCCACCCACACAGGTATCATGCCTCTAGGTCTCATTGAGTTTTTAAGCTATTAAACCTTTGGACGCTCCCATGCTATGGGCATTTCAACATCCAGAGAGCTCTAGAAGATCCCACAAGCCTGCATTTCTGCATCTAAGAACTATTTCTAGTATACCTATGCTAGAGTATGTGGGATTTAAGGCACTTTTCAAGCCCAGAATTTCGGAAACTACCTAGAACTTGTTGTAACTTCTGAAATCCATTAAACACATGATGACAAGATTAATAAACCAAAAACTAACTCCAAGACTAGTCCTGACCATCCCCAACCAAGACTAACATTATGTCAAACACTTGGCATCAATGCAATCTATAGGTATAAACAAGAGATTTAAGCATAGGATTCTCATACTTATCTGAGAATCTCTAAGAAGCATTGTTCACTTATATCATTTTTTGTATCATCTATTAGATCACAGATACATTGTCCATTCATTTACAAGTAAAAACATGAGGAAATCCATACATCATCACTGTCATAATACATGCTTATACCTAACATAATAACAATAGAAATATCAAGGATACATCAGCCATAGAATCCACATATTAGGCGATACATTTATACATAAGATATCAAGGAAATAACCTCTTATTAATAAATGCAAAATCCAACCCAGTATGGGACTACCACGTTCCACCCGACCATAGAATGGCTGAGACAAATACCTTTTCGGCCATTCACCCTTGTGCCATATTCCAAGCATGAATGTGGGTCTCAAACTGAAAGAACCAACCAAGGAATCTCGAGGCTAAACCACTTCACCCTCATCAAAAGAAACCAGGCTTTATCGTAATCCATCTTGGATCACTAGGCCAACATAATAATCATGTAAGAACATGCTTTACCATGATCTCAACCAGATCACTAGGCCAAAGAAAGCATGGATTCCACCTTATTTCTCCACCTACACCGTGAGGAATTTTCCTATCTCCTATTCTCTCAAGATTTACCGCAATCTATATCGGCTCACTAGGCCCTAAACTGAGACCCACTCTTTAGGTTTTACCGTATATCCCATCTCGGGATTACTAGGACTGATGGAGAGCACCCACATCTAGGATTTACTATATATCCCTCCATCCACCGATCGAGGATTCCTATGCCCATCAAGGAAACAAAAAATATGGTTGTACCACAACCCACATTCTGGTTCAAGGGTTACTAGTTCAGGTGTTCTATCATTCGTAGATCCACCTCACTCAACTTAGAATCCATCCGGAAAACCATCTCAACTGAAACATGCGAACCCCATCACACCATGGCTATCCAGAAATGGCAAGGCTAGACTGAAAACACTGTCACACATGGAAAAACCCATTCCATAACTGCAAATAACCACATGCAATACCATGCATGCCAAATCTAGCAAGAAAATCACACATGCAAATCAATACCTACAAATAATCTTGTTGTAGTCGCATGATCCTAATCTTCGTTGCTTTCTCCTTCCTTCATCTTTCCTTCTTTGCCTTTCTTGCTCCAAAGCAAAACCTGAGTAAAATCTTACACAATGATCCTCATAAGCCTTTTAATTAATGAGGCCTCTATTTGCTTCATTTTCCACTATTTTCCTTCATTTTCCTCCTCACATTCAACCTATGACCTTTCACCTTCATTTTCTCCTAATTTTCCATTATTTTCATATATAAATGTGCCAAAATTGCCATTTTACCTTTCCAAATCCTTAGCCATAATAACCAAAATGAAAACCAACTAGGATGTTTGGCCCACCATTCAGCTTGGAATGTGTGTCCCATCAACCGTGGTCTTATATTTTTTTACATGGATTTTTAACCAGGGTTGTTACAAAAAAAAATTATGATCTATGTTCCTATTTAAATTTAATTAAAATTCAGAAAGAAAAACGAAAAAAATGAATACTTACCTTAAACCCTTGATTCTTCTTACTTATGTGACTACAAAATTTCACCTTAGAGTTTAACTCCCTCTACCACTTCACAATTAAGGTTTTTCATTTTAGGCATTTTAGATTTAATGGATTTGTGTACTTACTATATATAGAGTTTTTGACATGTAAAGTAGGGGGATCACTTATTGAATTAGATCTAAACCCTCTTGACCTTGTCCATTTTTTTAAAAGCAAATATATGTTCTGCAGTGCGCTAATGTAATATAACCCATCAATGAGCCCTGTGTAACACAACGCACCAGTATATTATAGCATGGTTGGTTCTGTCCAATCTGTTCATCGCTGCTCCTCGTGTAATATAATGCACCAATGCACCTTTTCCAAATAACAGAGTTATAATTTAAAATAATTTAAAAAAAAATATTTTTCGCTGACGGTGCCGAACAATTAGACGCCTGGTCCATCTTTTTTAATGGTGTCTGATTCGTGATGTGTCTTGTGTAATATAATGCACCGATGTTAGTGGTGCTTCTATCACACTGAATCCTGTCAGCACTATCCATTTTTACAAAACATTATATATTTATTGGTGCACCCGATGTAATATAACACATTGGCTCGCCTCTATCAAATAGCATTGTTAAGTGCCTTGTATTTAATTTTTTATGTGTTCATTTTTTACTGTGATGGTGATGCATTTATAGTTGTAAATCACACCTTCATAATTTAAAACTATTTTAAAAAATAAATTTTTGGTGACAATGTCGAACAATTAAAGGTCTCGTGTGTTTAATGGAATAAACACACCGGTGCGTTTATTCAAATAAATGCATTGGTTACCAGAGCTCTTTTTTCCTGATAATTATGTGATTTACGTATAAAATATAATTAATGGCTTATGCATTGAATGGTACATATTGTATATTGATAGAAAAATGTCCACTATGAAGGTGTCAAGTAACAAAAATATTGGTCGACACAATGATAGCACATCGAAAAAAGCAGAGAAGGCAAGTTCTTTGTAAATTCTTTACAAAATTAATATGTTTGAACTATATGTAAGTTTAACTAATATATATTGGTTAGTGCATGTCATGTAGAGCCACAAAATTAAGAAGGTCAATAATATTATTTCTAATCTAAGTGCAAAAGAGCATAAAATCCTTATAGAAAAATTGCAGAAGGATGAATAAGGTGAATGAAAAAATATTGTTCAGTATGAGTTTTTTTCTTTTAATTTTCATTAATAATATACTTAAGAATATTAGATAACATGTTTTAAACAATCTATTAATTCATATGTGTTTAATGTTCTACAGGGAGAAACAACGAAGTAAAATATGAATGTCGTTCTCAGAAAAGAAAAATTATAGAACATGTAAATGATGATAAATTGGTCCTTAGCTCATCTAGAGTGGTGCTGGAGCTTAATGAAAGGGGGAGAAATTTGTTGAAAACTATAAAGGATATAGTGTAACAAATGTATAGACGTACTTTCCACTTAAAATACAAAAATCAATCCAATAATTCTAAGAACCAAATTACATCTAAACTACAGGAAGTGTTTCCGGAGAAATGGCCAATGAGACATGTCAGACTTGCCATAGCAAAAACATACAACAACAAAAAATAATCATTCAAAAGGTAATATTCCTATTTAAAATGATTTTCTAGAATTATATGTATACATTACTACAAACCATTCATTTATTAATATCAATTTTGTTATATTTAGTTTCCGTATATCAATATAAATTAGTTTATTACCTTTTTCAGGAAGATTATGAAAATCCCAAATGATCAACGAGCTGATATGTGAAACATGCCAGTAGGAATGACCAAAAAAATGTATAAGGAGATGGTCAATGAAATGGACATAATTTCATCACAAGAGGAGTCATCCCAAGAAAAATGTGCTTCAAGTGTATGTAATCATGATTGACTTTGTACATATAAAAAAAAATAACATTAATATTAATTTTCAAGTATTTTCTTGCAAAAAGAAAACAAAATGGAACTCATTTAGTGCATAAAACGGGATGAAAAGGAAGAAAAGGGTTGATATAAAGTTTGTGAGTAATTGTTAATATTTCCTTATAGAAACTCAAGGTTTCATTTTTGTATATTTTAAGTTGTTTTACAACAACCATCCTTGAATGACTTCAAATAGGTGCTAACATACAAAGAAGAGCTATCAAAAGAAGTGATTGACATTAGGTTAAATATGGGTTGTGAGTATATGTTGGCATATCAAAAATTAATTGTGGAATTTGTCAGTATGTATGTTGTTTTAACTCTCTGATTTATAATTAATAAAACAAAAAAATCTTTTATATTGAATCTGTGATTTATAACGGAGTTTAAAACATGCAGGAAACAAAGTATAGAACTACGCCAACAAAAGACTTGTTGCAACAAGGCATGAGACTTGGTTTTGAAACCGTGTGCACAGTTTATGAGTCACTTCTTGCTGTGGTACATTGTTATTTAATTTACATTGATGTATATTATTTATTTCAATTTTCATTATTCTCACCAATGTAGATACAATCATTACACTTTATTTTTATGTTTGCATATGGAACAAAATCAAGAAGATGAAAAAAATTGATGCAATCAACAAAACATTCCTCCAAATAACCCAAGTCATGAAAGTAGCGCGAACACTAACAACAGTTCCAGCGAAGAATGATGATCTATTTGGATATCAATGCAACATGTATTTTTTGAAATAATTCTTTGTGAAAATTAAACATTTTGTTTAATGTAATGGACATAGTTCCCCAATTGAAAGACAATGGGTTACGAATAACAATCCCATTTTGTATGACAAAGAGCCTCTTATTAATATATAATAAAAGACTTTTTAACTTATTCTATTGTGTTATCCAATGTCATTGTGAAATGTTACACCATTAATTAAATATATGGATGGTTAAATATTATAATGAAGAGATGCGAAATTAGATAATATAAAAAATTAATCCAAACATCATATACAAATGCACTAATCAAATTTTAATTTATATGAATATTGTTATAAGATATATGTCGATTTTTCGATGAATAATAGATTTTAAAAATTACAATAATTGCACTTTCACGGGTCGATGTTTACAAAAAGGAGAAAATCTCATACAAAAAATTGGTGTGTCGATAACATAAAAATGCACCGATGCATTATGTTATAAAATCACTGAGACGACATCTTTTTGCATGATTGGTGTCCTTTTGGAAAGCGATACCACCGAGGTGTTTAGTTCTTCAAGCACTAGTATTATTTGCAATTAACGCCTCGATGCATTATAATTCTTAAGATACCAATGCTTTCATAAAACTAACACCTCGATCCTACAAAATAATATTTCCAACCCCTGTGCATTATTAAAATCAACAACACTGACCCTTTTATATAACTAACGCACTAGTGTGTTTATACAAACAATATGCATCTACATTGCGAGTTTAAACAAAAGCACTAGGACTGCAATTATTTTTTGTGTGCCCCGGTCTCGTTCCTTAAAAGAACATTCCGAGGCTTTTTTTGATATAAACGCATTGGGGTGGTATACATTTCAGGCACTGGTGTTCTTTCCATTCAATGCCTCAGTGATTTTAGTTATATATGTTTCCTGGTACATTTATAGATGTAGCACATTGGTGCTAATTTTTCCATGAAACACACCGCAAAAAAACATCCGCTAAAACCTTTCTCTACCCAAACATTTTCAGTTGTGATGAAGTTCAATTACAATCTCTACTAAAACATCTTCTATCACAAATAGATGGTTTAGAAAATGTTTTTTAAATAAATTTTTCCAATTTTATAACACTAAAAACCTTCGTTATAACCTCTGCTAGAAGGTATATCCCCTGTAGTTATATTAGGCTAACTTGTCCAAGGAGGGTCAACTTAGTCTTGTGATGACACTTTGACTCAAAAACAAAAGTCTTTTTCTTTTTCTTTCAAAAAGTCAAAATGGGACTTGACTCAAGTAAATATTTTTTGACTCATAATAAAATCTTCTTTGACTCTATAAGCATGAAGAACATGATTTTGACCAAAACTAAAAATAATAATGATGAATATAGTAAATATGTCAATAAAGAATATATTTTAGTACATTATGAAAACTGACGCTGGTTACATTTTTAAACACCATGATCAACATAGAATAGAGAAATAATTACAGGTGGGAGACAAAGTATGGGCTATAGGGGTCTGGTAAGAAAATCAAGGCTCTATGGTATGGTCCCTTCAAGATACTAGAAAAGGTGGGTGATAATGCCTATTGACTTAATTTACCACCATATATGCACATGTACTCAGTTGTGAACTTAGAGAATCTAAAACTCTATGAGCCTTCCACACTAGATTAGGAAGAGGAACAAGTCCTACCTTTTGTGGAGGATTTAGCAGTGTATGCTTAGGCAAAGTTGATAGAAGATATAGTTTCACAGAAGAGGTACAGAACTATAAGATAGGGGTAGCATGACCTTTGGTAGATTGGGTTGAAAGGACAACTTCCAGGTAAATCGAAATGTTATACTCAAGAGAAGGTGGAGGAAAAATGTCTTCACCACATTTAGTAGAATCTTTTGGGGACTAACAACCTCTCAAAATGGGGAGGTGTGATCTAGATTGGATTAGTATATTGTTTTTCATCCATGTCAATGATTTCAAAGTGGAAAAAGTGGACAAATAATCTAAAATTACCATTTACTGATGAGACCCATATTAGAAAAATGCGGTCTGAAACCTTTCGAGAGTGTTTTGAGGCATTAAATGACTTTTTTTTTCTTTTTTTTGGGGGGGGGCGGGGGGGGGGAATTTATTGCTTTAGGGTAGCACCTTTCTTTCTTATTATACACACAGAGACTTTTCTAGTGGCATAAGAATGACACTAATCAGTGTCTGTATGCAAACGTTATGCCACTCAAAAGTTGACCTTCCTATTTTCACCACCATAAATCGAGAGGATGCCATGTCAGCCCCATAATTCATGGAAATGGGCTAGACACATGATTATTATAAATAAGACTTGAGAATATTATATATTGTAACTCTGGGTAAGAGTTGAGGTAGACATACCTAACCACTAGTAGGCTATCAGGTTGTGTTATAACCGGACCACTAGGAAGAAATTTAGGGGTTTTATTCTTTCGAGTGCATTTGTTCTTTCGAGTGCATTTGTTCCACAGATGAGTAAAAATAACCTAGATTGATAGGAGATAGAACAAGATTATTTGTGCATTGGAGTATCCACAGGTCATAGGCCATACTTCTTTGTACTCACATACATTTTCTATTAAAAGAAAGAGAGAAAAACAACCTCACCTTCCAATTGGGTTTTTCTCTTGAAAGGGTTTCCGAGGTCATATCTTGTGTCAAATGTGTGTGTGAGAATTTATTTCATTTTTCTCTATTTTCTGCATAAATTTAATTTGCATACATACACTATTAACAGTAATCTATAGATATATAAATCTAAAGAGAAATGTAAGATTATAATAGTGTATGATATAAGATTTTAAATGTAATTTTATTATATATGTTGTGATGAATTGTCAAGTGGAATATCCAAGTCAATTTACAGATCATAGAATCCTTCAGCTAGAATTATAGAAAAGGAAGATTAGGCAATTACAACAATAATTTGATGATCTCCAAATCCCTCACTATTACAAAGAGCATAATGTAAGGAAGATTAGGCAATTACAACAATAATTTGATGATCTCCAAATCCCTCACTATTACAAAGAGCATAATGTTCTAACATATATGCTCTCAAAGGAAGTTTTACTTTTGAATGTTGGTATTTGTACCTGTTTAGAATTCTGCAATGGTATTTGTCATCAATCTTTTCCTTTAATCTTTTTAATATTTCTTTTCCTATGACGAGTTAGTTTTTCTTATTTATGTATGTTTAAAGAATGTTTTGATGCTAAGATAAAATGTCTACTAGGAAATCAAGTAAGTTTATATGCAACAAAGAGATTATACCTTTTTATTTCTATTTTAGAAATAATAAAAGTATGGTTAAAAAAAAAACAATGTACAAGCCCCAACAGTTAGCTCAAGTGGTTCAGAACCAGACGTGAATCTTTTTTATATTGTTGCTAGTTGTTGTTGATCATGGATTTGATTCTCTTCTATTCCCTTTGGGTGAGGCCCCATAATTAGGGTTGATGGTTTAATCAATTTACCATCAATAAAATATGTGGGGAGGTACTATGGGGTTTCCTATGCGTAAATTCAAAAAAAAAAACCAAATCCTATTTACAAATCTGAAAACCTCCATGATAAAGTGAGGGTGAATGTATATATGCTTAATTCATATGTTGATTTAATAATAATAATAATAAAGTTAATTTTTATAATTGTTTTAATCTTGGTAATATGAAATGTATTATAAAATATGTATTTTGATGCTTACCGGCATTTAGTAAGCATTTAATTTATATAATTATATTAATATATATTATAATTTTAAAAATTATGGAAAATTAACAAATATAAAGTCAATTTTGGTTATCTTGGATGTACGGATAGAATGCTTGTTATCTTCCCCACCTAGATTCAGTTCCATGCTAGTGACATAATAAAGAGAAATATTGTTGTAATGGATTCCTGCCTAAAAATATTGTTGTATTAATCCTCACCCTTACCCTCGAACTAAGAAAAACATAATTTTTCTAAGAAAAAAAATTAATAAACACAAAATAATTATACCAAACTAACAATCACTTTATGTCTCCCCAATGCCATGATCATGTACATCTATGACATGAATATAATTTATTATAGGTAATGTTTCAAATATATAATACATTGTACATAGATTTATGAATATATTTACCCTTTTTAATGCTTTTTATAATTTCGAGGATGAATATATTTTATTAAGTTTAGATTTTTGTTAAATATGTATTATGAATTGCTAAGGTGCCTGAGGTTGTGTTATCTAACCAGCATAGATCCATCTTAAGTATGGATCTAACATGAGCCTAGAGAGATCAAATTTCTTTACGTGAAAACTTTGTTAAGAGTGAAAAAATCAATTATGCATTTTTCATGTTTAAATTGTATTTTTGATGCAAAATAAAGTAATATATAGGACCAATAAAATTTTAACCATAAAACAACTTAATTTTTTCTATATATAAATATATATGAAATTGATATCAACATAGATTAGTTAACATAGATCTCCAAATAATTTATTTAAACCTCTGGTTGGAATATATGTGTAAAGTACAAGATTTAAACATGATTCACACATTTTTTTATTTCAATTACTTTACAGCATATTCATTTTTTTTAATTATAGCCGACATTAATTTTCTATTTAGAACATAATTTTTAATTTTAATTTTATTTTAAAGGGGCATGGACAGACAAACAAATTTACACCTCCCCTCACACTAGGCTGTAGAATGAGTCTCTCGGCTTAATGAGACAACTGCAAGGAATTTTTGAGAATGATGCAAATTCAACAAGGTACTTAAACTTCATTTGGTTATAGTTTGGTGGTTCTTTATATTCATTTCTAGTTTAAAAACTTGTAATATGGTAAATTGGTTTTTTTTTAATGACTTAAATAATAATAACAAAAGGGAAGAGTTGTATTTTTAATGTGAAGTTTTTAAAAAATCATTTTAAATTAATAAAATTATAAATATTAATAATGATGATGATGATTAACAGACCAATGAGGTCTATAGGACCTTAAGAAAGAAAGATATTAATTGATATTTTTTAATATTTTATCTCTATGATCAAAGAGAAGGGAAAAACTTTTTGTTGAATAAACAAGTCAAAAAGGTTGGTAGTTGGAAAATGTTTTGGAAATGGGGAGAAAGAGCTAGATTATCCAAGATAAAACGGTTTTCATCTTTAACCCTCTTAGTATCGCATAGTTGACAGATTGGACATGAGAATAATAGATAAATTGATTGTTGTTTAGAAGTTTGCTTCAATTAGGAATTAGTTCTAACTATCCTAGTCCTATGCATCTTTATAAGGTTGTAATTGATTGTGTTAATTCAATGAATGTATTCTTAGTTGTGGGCAGCCTCAGGGACTTCTCTCCTGAGGTTTTCCAATTTCATTCATCTTTTGTCTTCCTTTCTTTCTAGTTGGTATCAGAGTGTTGGATCAGAGGCATATGTGTGTTGTCTGTTGAGTGAGCATTGAGTCCTTGAAGGTGGACTACATGATATCTGGTGAGGACAGCGAAACTTTGAGTGGCCAGAGTAGGGGATTTACTTTTTTTTTTTTTT
>APFE031396472.1:97325-125232 GCA_000404065.3 Pinus taeda | reverse complement strand
GATTTTCTTTTTTTTTTTTTTTGTTAAACTTGTGATTGGAAGTATAGTTAAACCCTTATAGGCATTGCAACAGATCCTCCAGACGAAGAAGGTAGTTCTTGCCAAGGTTTCACATCATTCCCCCACCCGGTGAGGTGGGGAAAAACTTCAAGGAGATTCAAAATCTACGCATTGATCTTTCCGACAGAAATCGTGGTGTTGAGGATGGTGTGTTGTTCAGGTGGAGAGTCAAATTTGATAGTACGCTCCCAATTCATTAGTTTTGGTGATCTTTAACAATTTAGGTGACAGCAAGGCTCTAGGTCGGTGCTCAGCTGTTTTGAAACATTTTTATGATCTGGTGCCTCTGTTCATGCCTCTGTGCCTCTGTGGAGCATCGATTATGCATGTAGATTAGTTAGATCTTGGAGCCGCAGTGGTGTATATATCTTGGAGTGGCGGTGGTGTCTAATCTTGGATCTGCCCACAGCTCCAGTCGTGCATGTTTTTCCTTTAGGATTTGTTCATGGGCGGTCTATTCGTGCCTCTACAAGTTCTAACGTGAAGCTAGCATGAGAGTCGTGCCAGCTAGGGAATCAGAGTTTGGAGCAGTGCCAGCATGAGAGTCATGCCAGCCTGTGTTTTATGAGGAGGTGCATTCGATGTACAGTGTGAGGGAACTTTGTGGGAAAGCAGTGTGTCATCACCACATCCCCTCCGAGAGACTGAGGTGTATTGATAGTAAGTAACCTTACGAAATTAAATTTCTTGTTGTGCAACGCTCCAATTCTCCTTCAAAAATTGCGGTGATCTACCTTTCGATCAAACCAATAGACCAGTTTGGTGGTGCAAGTTCTGACAGTCAAGTGGTGCTTTGCTGGAATGTGGATGGAGTGACTGTATTTTTTTATTATTATGTTCTATTGTGCTGGTGGAGTTGCACCCATCGTGGGGCTTTTATTGGAGAGAAGCATTTTATTATTTTAAAGCCGATTTTTTTCATTATTCCAAAAATCTACTCATATTTTAAAAGGGTTATATATATATGATTTTTTTTTTTAATATTTATAAAAAGTCTTTTTTTATATTGGGAGAAGATGGTGAATCCTCTTGCAGAGACATCCCTGAACGAAGCCAATAAGTTAGATGGCACAAACTACATCCACTAAAAATTCAAGTTGCAGACACTGCTGGAGGGCTATGGCGACTCAACTATTACAAAGGGGGATGAAGCAAAACTTGCTGCAGGCACGACAACTACAACAATTCAAGACTAGGAGAATCAATAAAATAAAGCAAAGGCATTGCTTAGAATGTCTGTCAAAGAGATTACAATTCCTCATATCCGTGATTGTAAGACTTTTGCTGAAACTTGGAATACACTGAAGGAATTATATGAAACTAAAAACATAAATCGATTTCTCTTCATGAAAAGTAAGCTCATGTACATTAAAATGGAAGATAAAGAATTTGTTAATAAATTTATTTCCATAATTAAAGAATTGAAAGACAAGTTGGGAGACATAAGGGAGTGAGTACCTAGTATTGATATGGTAACAATCACGTTAAATGGAATGTCAGAAAATTACCAAATGTTTATTACAGGTCTCACAGCAAGGGAGAAAGCACCAAACTTTGAGGAATTGACACATATATTATTTCCGGAAGAAGAGAGGCACAAGAACTTGAAGCGTATAATCTATATTTGGCACTTGTGGCGAAGAATAAATTCTTCAAAGGGAAACAAAGAGGAGTAAACAAGGAAGACGCTCATCCCATAAAATCCCATTTCCAAAATCAAATCAAGGTATGTCATCTAAAATGAAATAATTTTACTATGGTATAAGTGGGCATCTAGCCAAAGACTGTTATAAGAAGAAAAATGATGAATCTAGACATAAACATAGAAGACAGACAAGACATTTTACAGGGTAAGCCCTGAATTCTAATCTCAAAAATCTCAAGTTATTTGTGTCTAATGTTGTGTTGTCTGCTGAAATGGATTATGCTAATACATGGTGAGTGGACTCTGGAGCATCAATTCATATGACATGAAATAAGGACTTGTACAAAAACTTCAAGGAAATTAGCAATGGTGGAAACATCTACCTTGGAGATGATCACGCATATAAGATCATGGGATATGGTGATATACTTGTGAATTTACGAAATGGAAGCATTAGGTGCATCCATAATGTTATGTTTGTGCCTGGGATCAAGAAAAAATTGATCTCTGTGTCTACAATTATAGATCAGAACGTGAAGGTTGAATTCTTCAAAACTCATTGCATAGTGAAAGATCTATTGGAACACTACAAACATGTTGCTTCAGGATTCAGAGTTGGAGCCATGTACAAGCTTGATGTTACCAGCAAAAGTCATCAAACATTGACTTCTACAATTATGTCAACATAAATTCTTTGGCATCAGAGGTATGGTCACATTAGTTATCGTAATTTCTTGTTGCTGCAGAAAAAACTATGGTTGAAGGTATCCCTATGTTAAAGAATGAATATGCTTCTTTTGAAGGTTTTGCACTACGTAAAATTCACAGAGATGAATTCCCCTCTAGCTTTGATAGAATAAGAAGATATGTATTAAAACTTGTAAATTCCACTGTTTGTGGGCCCATGCAAACCAAATATTTAGGAGAAGCATATTGTTTTTTGTTCTTTATTGATGATTTCACAAGGTACACTTGGGTGTACTTCCTCAGGAAAAAGAGTGATGTTTTTTAGTACTTCAAAGAATTCAAAAACATGGCAAAAAAGGAGACAAGGAAGTTTATATATATTCTTCGTTCAGATCAAGGGTGAGAATACAGATTGGGGAACTTCGTCAACTACTGCAAGGATCATGGAATAATGCAGCGATTTACAGTACTCTACACTCCATAGTAAAACGATGTTGCAGAAAGGAAAAACATGGCATTGGTGGAGTGTGCATGGAGTATGATCAAAGGTAAGAACCTCTCAAATTCTTTTTGGGAGAAGCCAATAGTATTGTTTTTTATCTAAAGAATAGAATTCCAAAAATTTATCTTGATTTCAAGACTCCATTTGAATCCTTATATGGATTTAAACCAATAGTTCATCATTTGAGGATATTTGGGTCTAAGGCCTTTGCACACATTCTGAAGGAGAATAGAAAGAAACTTGATGATAAAGGTATCAAATGTATTTTTTTAGGATATTGTACAGAATTTAAAGCATATAAAATGTTTGATCCATCGACTCACAGAGTATTTGCGAGTAGAAATGTAATTTTTCATGAACGATCAGATAAAGGAAACAAGGATAACATCTATGAAAGATGGCACATTCTACCTGAAGTTGAAGACAATAAAGCAAAAGCAAAAGAAGATGACATTGAGCAGCAAAAGCTTGGGGAAGAATCTAGTGGTGTGGACATCATCAGAAGTCAAAGCCCAATCATAAATGGAGAAGTACTTTCAGAGAACAGAGGTGAAAGCAGTGAAGCACGCAGGAAATCTACTTGGCAGATTCGACTACTTGAAAGATATAAGGACTATGCTCTCATAACTAGTGTTTTGAATGTCATAGAACCCATGAATTTTAATGAAGCTATTGAATATGAAGAGTGGAGAAAAGCTATGGAGGAAGAATATGAATCTATAATTAAAAATAAAACAATTGGGAATTGACTGAATTTCCTAAAGGAAAATAGATCATAGGATGAAAATGGCTATGCAAGCCCAAGTTTAAAGAAAATGGTATCATAGATAAATATAAAGCTATATTGGTGGCAAAAGGGTACTTGCAAAAAGAGGGTATTGATTATGAAGAAAGATTTGCACTTGTAGCTAAATTGAACACTATTAGATTGTTAATTGCATTATCTACAAAGTATCATTGGAATTTGCACCAACTAGATGTAAAATGTGATTTTCTAAATGGTGACTTAAAGGAGGAGGTGTATTTGACACAACCTAAAGGGTTTGTGAAAAAAGGGCAGGAACATTTAATTTGTGGATTAAATCAAACTTTTTATGGGCTTAAACAGAAACCTAGGTCATGGTATGAAAATATAGATTCCTTCTTTTTCCAGCAAGGTTTTATGAGAAGTCAAAGTGATCTGAATCTATATACAGAATTTGATGCAAAGCGGTATCTCGTGTTGATTTATTTGTATGTTGATGACTTAATCATTACAGGAAATTCAGTGAAGTTAATTAATGAAATTAAGATGTAGATGTCACAAGTATTTGAAATGAAAGATCTCGATGAGTTGCATTATTGTTTAGGTCTTGAAGTTTGGTAAGATGTTGGTTAGACTTTTGTTTCATAGGGTAAGTATGTCAGAGAAGTGCTTAAGATTTTTGAGATGGATTAATGCAAAGCTTCTTTTGTTCCTATGCACGAGAATGTGAAGCTTCATCTTGATGATGGTTCAAAACATGTTGAGGGTACATTGTACAGACAGTTAGTTGGAAATCTAAATTATCTTACTACAACTAGACTTGACATTGCATATCCAGTTAGTGTGCTTAGTCAATTTATGGCGAAACCTTTAAAAATCCATTCGAGAGCAGCGAAAGAAGTACTCAGGTATATTGAAGGTACAATTGATTTTGGTCTTAACTATATTGATTCATTTGATGTTGATCTGATAGGTTAATCAGATTCAGATTAGGCTGGTAATCCAGATGATAGAAGATCTACTATAGGTTATGCATTTAGTATTCGATCCAAGATTATTTCATGGAGCAGCGAAAAAGCAACCAATTGCATCTTTGTCATCTCTAGAGCTAGAATATAAAGTTTTGTGTGCATCAATTTGTGAAGTTGTATGGTTGAGGCGAGTTCTTCAAGACGTTGGAGAAGAACAAAGGAAGGCTACAGTGATCAAGTGTGACAACCAGAGCTCAATCAAGTTGGCAAATAATCCAATCTTTCATGCAAGGACAAAGCATGTTGATGCCCAATTTCATTTTATTAGACAAAAGATACAGTCTAAGGATTTTTTTATTGAATATTGTAATACTTGTGAAAATGTTGTTGACATTTTCACAAAAATGTTGTTGACATTTTCACAAAACCCCTTGAGAAGATAAAATTTGAATTGTTTTAGAGAGACGCTAGGATTGGAAATCAATCATTTCTCCATTAAGGAGGGAACTTGAAAATAATGGAGAAACAAATTGGTGTTTAGAAGTTTTCTTCAATTAGGGATTATATCATGATTTCTAGGAATTAGTTCTAACTATCCTAGTCATATGCATCTTTATAAGGTTGTAATTGATTGTGTTAATTCAATGAATGTATTCACAGTTGTGGGCAGCCTCAGGGAGCCCTCTCTTGAGGTTTTCCAATTTCATTCATCTTTTGTCTTCCTTTCTTTCGAGTCATGGGAGTTAGTTCTTATCTTTGCAATGTTCATCTTCTTCTTAGCATTGACTAAGACACAAAGATAATTCTAGTTACCAAGAGTGGGGTTGATCACCTCTTTATAATACCTTAACTTCCTTTTCCCCTCTAAGTGCTTATCATCGCACAATTTTGCCTTAAATTTGGAAGTAATAGTATTTTGTATATATTATCTTTATTCAAGATGATCTCCTCCTATAATCCCCAATATCTAAATATTAATATTTTAGAAATTAATTAAATAATAATAATTACAAATATTATTTTTTAATTAAAGTACAATATTCCTTTATTTAAAATTTATAATTTTTATTAAAATTTATATATATATATATATATATATATATATATATAGTTCAGATAATAACCTAGTTGGTCGCGAGGTGTGTGATGAAGTCTTAACTTTGGGTGTGATTAAAGTCCTCTTTGAGTCCATTCTTTCGAGTTCAAACTCACTCAATAAAGTTAATTGGACATAAGACCCCTTCAAATGAACACACATAGATGTACTATTTTACTAAGAACAATTAGTCAAACTCACTCAGGGCATAAGACCTATATATATATATATATATATATAATTTTACTAACAACAATTAGCCTAATTGGTCAAAGGTTGTGATGAAGTCCAATAAACACACACATATATACTATTTTACTAACAATAATTAGTCAAACTCCATATATATATAGACACACACTATTTTACTAACAACAATTAGTCAATCTCACTTAGGGCATAAGACCCCTATATATATGATTTTACTAACAAAATTTATCCTAATTAGTCAAAGGTTGTGATGAAGTGCTTGACTTTGGGTTAGATCCTCTTTGAATCCATTCTTGTCAAACTCACTGAATAAAATTAATTAAACATAAAACCTCCTCAAATAAACATATATATATTACTAACAACCAATAATCAAATTCACTAAATAAATATATATATATATATAACGATACTAGAATTTCTGTAACATTTACCTCGTAGAGTAACAACTTTTCCCGTCCTCACAAATCCAACGAGTGTGCGTGCATTGATAAAAATTTAGTGTTTCTCTATTTGAGCACTTGAGCTAGCTTTGAATTATAAGTGTCGCAAGTGTGCTCCTCACGAGCTCTAGATTTCACGACAAGTGTGAGCAGTACGGGTGGTTCAGGTCCATCAATCCACCTCAGACCTAAAATATATGGAGCCACAGAATCTCAGCGATGATGCACATGGAGGTACTGTGATGCGTGTGTCCGATAGGTAGGCTGACACCAGAGCGGGGAATGGCTGCCGCTTTCTTAAAAGGACTTAACATACATGGGATTTCGGTATATGATGAGAATATGTTTAATGCTCAGATAAGATGAAGCATCGCATAGGATTTTTGGAATATGATGTGCATATCCTTAATGTTAGAATATGATGTGGATATCCTCAAATTATTCGCATACTGCTTTTAGATTAGGTTTATTGAATACCATGTTAGTTAAGTAACATATGAGATGTATTGTATGGTGATTAATATTAGCCTCAATGTTACTGCAATGTGATTGACCTTCACACAAATACTGTTTATTGGATTTCGGAATATTTTTGTGGGAATATGATGAAAATATCTTCAATATTACTGCTATTCAATTAACATAACAACTGTCTTAGATTTCAAAATATTCCTCAAATAACGATGTCCTTTCCAATGTTATTTAATTCCCTTCTTCCTTATCACAAAGCTACACAAAAAAATTCAGGGAGCAAAGATTTTCAGCAGAACAATGGGAGATTGCAGTAAGTATATGTCAAACTATGATTTTTTTTTGCTGAGTTCTGGTTTAGTGGTTAGTACAGAGTGATATGATGCAAACAACTTGGATTTTCAAATCTTAGTAGTTGTCGGACCTTTGTTAATGGAGCAGTATTTGGACCTTTGTCTGGTTTGGTTTCCGAAGACACCCTGGTTTAACTGAATTGTAATCTTTGTGAACAGATGACTTCACCGCATTTCTGTCAACCGCAGTAGAAGCGGCAAAATTGGCGGGGGAGGTGACAAAATATATATACACTTCACACTGTGTTTTGGATATATACATACACGTACGTATACATATTTATGATGAATATCATGTTTTTATATAATGCAGATAATCTCCAAAAATTTCCACCTTCAAAACAAAGTCGTCGAGCACAAATCACAGGTAACGCTTTTAGGTTTTCTTTTATATTGGAAGAATTCGTTTAAAAGGTCCTCCGACTCAATTCTATTAAATACCTGTTCCAGAAAAAGCATAAACATTTGTGCTAGTTTTGAACTTGAACTTTCTATTAAATACCTGTTCCAGAAAAAGCAGAAACATTTGTGCTAGTTTTGAACTTGAACTTTCATTTCAAATACAATTCCGAAGTTCCTGCTCTTCTTTGCATTATAGACAAGAGCATTGTAAAAATAGTATAGCATGCCTACTATACAATTCGTACGGTCTCATGGTCTATGGAGGTGCTGCTCACACCATCAAATCAAATCAATTTAAATTATAAATTATAGATTTAGGTTAATTTTGCTTTATAGAATAATTTGTTTTGTATAAATGTTTTTTAAATGTAAAATTTGAATAAATGTATGTATTTTGGGTAGATTTGATACTTCTTAAATTCATAAATATAATATTAACATCAATCTATCTTAGTTATATATACATAATTTGTAGCATTAAAGGAATTGCATTTCTCGATTTAGATGACCATCATTAAATAATTTTAATAATAACAAATTTATTGCTTTTTTTAATTCCTATTTATTGAAATTGACATTTATTTTTAATATCAGTTATTATTAATTTATCAATTTTTTGTTATATATTTTAAAGTACATAAAATTTTATTTCGTTAGATAAAAACACTTCTCTCTTTATTATGTTCGAATTTTTTTGTTTATATATATAATTAGTTTTCTTATCAGTAGTTTTAATTGTGTTTTAAGTAATATGAACGCTTTGTGAAACTAAGAGATTAGTAAATCGCGCTTACCAAAGGGGCTCCTTTTTTTAATTTAAAAAAACACTCATGATAGTGTGTATATATATTATATATATATTGCTTTTTTTTCCAAAGAAACAATCGAACTTTTTATAACCAAATAAAAAGTTACATAGTATATGCCAAGGCATTCAGTTTGCTATATGATTTGAAGATCATAGAGCTCCACAGGATGTGACTACCAATCCTGTCCAAAACCATGAGGAAAAAGATGGACCTCCTCATATGAAGGAAAACAGCCCCAGTCTCTAGCTCAAGATAAATAGTTTATAACAGTTTTAACACAAAATCTAAACGTGTCCGTGGAAAGATAAAAACAATGCAGTGACATATCAATTCCAGATTAAGAATTAAATAAATTTCACATTTCCTTAATTGGAAAGTGAAAATATAAGAAAAAATGAAATTCAATAATATTATATAAAATTATGTTACTTAATATCAACATTGAAAAATATTTTATTCATGCCTAAGATTAAAATATTTTATTTATGTCTAAGATTAGAATATTTTTTATTAATACATTTATATTACATTGGTTGTGTGCCATATTTGTAGTGAGGAATTATTAAATTTAATTTTTAATTACTTTACATTTTCAATTACTTTACCTTTTTATATAATTTTTTTTAATTTTTTTCAACTGTGGTTTATGGTCACTGAGTGGCATCCGGGCAGATCCACCCGAAGGGGTCTACTCACCATCTTATTTGGTGAGGCCTAACCCCAAGGTAGTCGAGGTGATTTGACCCATGACCTCCCAATTGGCAAGGTAGTTAGCAACTAGACTATTGAGCTACAGCTTGAAGCTAAAATTTATAAAATAAAGGGGAATTTTTTTTGAATGATCAATATTGAATTTTATTTTATTTTTTGTTAATATAAGTATTATTTAATTATTTTTAAATGATAATATCCCTTCTTTATTTTTATTGTTGTTTAATATTATTATTGTTTTTTTAATTGATTTAACATTATATTTCTTATTAGTATGTTAGTATGCTTTGATTTAAAGCTTCATTACAACATCTACTCTATACAACAACAACATGGGTGGGATACTCTATAGAGAAACTACAATAAATCAATCTAGATTCATATTAACTCCTATCAACGCGTGAGAGGGATCAAATCTCTTTTTTGAGTGTAAAAGTTGAAAAAAGGTTTGTACTCGAGAATGTTTTAATTAGTAATTATAAAATTAGTAAAATTTATTTTTATTTTAATTTTTATGTAATTTGATTAGTCAAAATGTTTAGATAATTTAATATCATAAGATATTACAACATCTCTTCCATATTGGGTTAGAGAGTATCTCTCGGTGCAAAAATATAATAAAAATTTATATATATATATATATTTATATATATTATATTTATATAGTTGTCTTTAAATGTGAATTTTGAAGCTTTTTGATTTAATTTGTCTAAATCCGGCGGAATTCATTGAAATCACATGGGGTTTTTTAAAGTGTTGAATCCATATATGCAGTCACAAAACTAGTTTAAATAACAAAAATCAAGATTTTACCTCAAAAGTTTCTACCAAAAAGTCACATTATAGACAACTCCTTTATAAATGAGATGGTTTTTGGGCATGTGGTAATGATGACCCATGGTATTGGCTCATAATATTGTAACAAAACCTATTTACAATTAATAATATCTATGGCAAAGTAAGCATGAATATCTATAGTTAAAAATATTGTTATATTGTAAGTTTATTGTAAGTATTAAAATTTTATATGTTTATTAATTTAAATTTAAATTTGTTATAGAATCATTAATGGATCTTAATATAGCTACTTGTCTATTATAGATTTTAATGTTTTATATATATGATTTTCTTTTACCTAAAATTTATTAATAAAACAAATTTACAATTTAAACAAATTGATTTTTTTTTTTTTTTTTACATTTTAGAAAAAACTATAATATATATTTCATACTAAGATTTATTATTATTTTTAATATTTTATTATTATCTAATATAAACTATATGTAAATATTTACCAATATTTTATATTTTATAAATTGAAAATATTAAATTAAATTAAACATATTTAACTTACATGTAAAAATATTTAATCTCTTTATATTTGATGGTGCAATTACAATGCATTTGTATACCTTGGGTTTAAATAAATATTATTGTGAGTCTAAGACTATGTATGATTTTACCATACAAATAAGATATTTTCTTTAAAATTTAATTTCTTTCCATGTAAATAAATAAAAAATAAAAAAATCTATTACACATTTGAAACAGTGGTGAACAAGCCTGGAATTTCATATCCTCTCTGCTTGTCGAATGGAAGTTTGTTGACGTTTTTGTATTTTCATGCCTTTCATTTTATGTTCTACGCAAATTTGTGAATGTCAACCTCCCCTTATCTCAAACTCTCTTTCAACTACTTCTGCATCTCAATTTTTATTAATCTTCCTCTAAAAGTGCCTTGTTTTTCTTAGGTTAGAAGAAACATGTTAATTGCTGCAATTTTATTCCATAGTAATATCTTTTATTTAATTCTCTCTCTTTTTAATCATATAGTCTCTTATCTCCAAATTAAAGGAATAAGTTATTTCATTCTCAATTTTATTTTATGTTATAAAATATTTGACATTAGAAACTATTTCAATTTGCAAAGTAGATTTAAGGATATAGATTTTGTTATTCATATGATAACTTTCTATTTATATAACGAAAAATAATTAGACCTTAATTCCATTAATTGTTATATCTTTAAATTTTATATGATTTTAATTTAGTATATGTGTGTGTGTGTGTGTATGTGAGAGAGAGAATTGATAAAGAAAAAAACTACTAAAACTCATACTTAATGTTTTTGGTTAAAAGATTTATAATAATGAGATATCCATAATTTATTTTTATTCTATCCATAATTTATTTTTATCCTTACTCATATAAAGCATTATAAATTCTTGACTTTTGAAAATATAAGCAAAACAACTAATCCTGACTTCTTATTTAAGAGTTATGTGTTATAGTTATATTAAATTGAACTTCAATTTCATTTAATCATTAAAAAAATTAATTTATAAAACAACCCAAAATATATTATAACTAATTAAATCAACATTAAACCTAAAAAAACAATTACATTATTTTTAAAAGTCCACCAAAAAATACAATTAAATTATTTTAAAAAATACACAATAACATTTTGATTTTTATTTTTTTTTAAATAATAAAAGCCTCCAACCTCAAGTGCATACCACTAGCTGAAACAACTAAGTTTTATTAACCTCAAACCATTTACATTCATAAAACTCATAAAACTATCCACCTCAATCAAACATACAACCTCAACAATCACATTGGGAGTAAGTCCTAGCATTTCTCTAACAAGTCAAAAACACCTCAAAGTACTTCAGTGCTTTACTACACCGATATCAACAATGTAAACTATAGGCGTTTTAAAACCTAGTTGGGCATGCAAGTGGGATCAGGATGGCCTCTCAACTCTTGAGGAAGTGTGAAGTGCATAAATAGGCTTATGTCAATAAATTTAAAGTTTTGGGTGCATTCAGTTCTATTAGTATGAATTATATCTCAATCCATTTAAATTTGAATATGTGAAGTTTCAAAATACATATGACAAGTTCACACAAATAAATAACATATCGAATTTGGAATTGGATATATGCAATCAATCATATTATTATATAATAATCATTTTAAAAACTTATAATCATATGGTGTCTTCTTAAAAAATTAACCAATTTAGTTATAAACACGTAAATTCTAACTAGAAATAATTATGGGTGTCATATGACGTTGCATTATACAACAAATTGACGTGAATCTTATAGATAAAAGTCAATTGCATTCAGTTTCCAAAAATAAAAATATTTTACCAAAAAATTGTATGAGTATTCCCAGTTATAGAGCTTGAGAGTGCAGAACAGTGGTTGGAAACCTGAATTCCCAGTTATAAATATTCAATGTAATTATGCTTTATCGTGGAGTTATAGATCTAATACGGGCACGTCGGAGAGATTGAGATTGCAGCCAACTACTTGCTGTTAAACTTATGCCTAAGTGGAAAATCCCTTAAATGGTATTGGTATTATAATTTTTGACGGTTTAAATTTGAAATTAGATGTCATTCCGACGGGTTGCAAATATAAAAGAGACGTCATATCTAACGGGTTAAATTTTTAGCTCGCCATCAAATACGTCTTGAAACCCAAAATATGTCTTATAGCACGTCAAATTTTAGGCCTGGTGGCGAACCCCTTATTATTATTTCCACTTTGAAGCATATTTTCCCATGCCACCATGGCCTGGACAAGAGTCAAAGGAGCTTTATCTCATAGTTCGAAGAGATCAAACTAGTGCAAGGGAAGCAAATATTTTATTGACCAAGCCATCCCTTGTAATAATCTAACCTGAGAAAAGAGGGCCTTAAGCCTGTCTAATGAAATGATTATTTATGTACTTACCCTTCAAAAGGAAAAAATGGATGTTATGGGGCTCAAGGGAAAATGCTTCGATTAGGTTTAGTAATTTCAATCACTTCCATCCCTCTTGAGAGCTTTAGTAATTTGAATCACTTCACCCTCACAACAGATTTAGTAACTTGTGAACCAAAAAGGATCAGAAATAAGATTGGAAGCTCCACATACTTTGACAAGAGCTTAGAATCAAAGAAACACAAATCATAAGGGTGTGAGAATGAGTTGAAGAAGAATTCCAAGTTTTTGATGGTATCACTTCAATGCAAGATAGCTATCTAACACCCCTCATTGAAAGTTCTTTATGATATAATGTCACTACAATTCACTTACAACTTGTTTTTTTTTCTATAGATTTCTATTAATAGCGAAAGATATTGCAGTGAAAGTTTTTCATACATCCAAAAGAGTAGCCCCGGATATCATATCTTCAACTAGGGATAACCATAGACACAACATGACTAACATTGGAAAAAAAATTAGCAAGATGAGACTACCCTGCTCCAATGCAAGAAACTGAAAACTACAACATATAAGTTTATTATCCTTTAGATTCATTATGGCTCTAAAACTGAATAATACAAAATGCCAAAAACAAACTATAGAAATGCATCTCATCGACTTAATGGAAATGCTGACAAAACATCATATGACTTCTTACAAAAAAACATAGACTAACCCATAATAAACATTAAAATGATATGCATGGTGAACTTATTAGTCCAAGATGATTACTGGCGAGAGAGGAGAAGAGTTTGTGTGAGGAGAGATCTGAGATAGAGTGTTGATGATCGTGGGCATGTCCTGTTGCTCATTAGACGTAGTCTTTGAATCAGAGACCACAAAGCGCTCCACCCAAGTCAATATTACCACAATGTCATCCAAGTTGTACCTGATGTCCCTCAAGATTCTCTTTTTCTCCTCCTAACCTGCAAACAACTTGTAATTATCTACTTGCTTATCCTAAATTACCATGCTTATTAGAGTTTCCAATTGATGATGCAAACTAATAGAAAGGAGAAAGTGAAGCCTTCTCTTATGAAACTTCCCTGGGTCAGGAACCCACTTGAGGCTACTTCCTCCAATCTCTGAATCAAACAAATATACACGATCACCAAACTCGTTGGCCTCTAAGTGAAGAATTTCCTTTCTGACTTTGAGAGGAGTAGAATCAAAGAAATTGGCCATGGACTCCCATCCAAACAAGCACCAACGTTTTGAAGAGGATGACCGAGGTCTGCCATATCTGCGACTAGGCAATCACTGCCCAAGAGTCATATAAACATATAACTTGTAGACAGAACGGGAAAAGACAGCTCTCGAAGAATGAATGTCAGGGACAAACGGAGCGAAGGGAGGGTAAGACCCCAACACAATGTGAACCACAAAACCTGTAGCCGAAGAGAAGGGAGGGTAGGACCCCAGCACAATGTGAACCACAAACCGTGTAATGAAACGAGAGAAAAATATTTATGGGTAAATGATGAAAATGATGAGTTCACGACCCTTACAAACCGAGAATTTCCCTAGCTTCTCGAGACCCCAAATTTTGTGTGGGCAGAGAACTATATACATTAGAAACTTTTGGAGAACTGAAAATCTAACGATAGCCATTGTCATAACCAAATGGAGAAGGTACCACGGTACCACACTCTACAGACCACCACATAAAAACTAAAGGAAATCGTAGTTGGGTTAAAGTTTTGAGGTGACGCAAAGGGTAATACTGCTACCAATTTGAATGAAGGACCAAACCCCGAGTTGTGTAAAAATAGCACAAAGAACAATGACTCCAATGGTGAAAAACAAAACTACCCAAATATAACCAAACTAATTTGTTGTTAATGACCATACGACCAAGAAATAACCAAACCACTTCGGGACTATGATACAACCACACAATTATAAATTGAGGATAGTACGAAGAAAACATACCTCCATGAAGTCCAACATAAATCACCCTTGTCCAACATGAAGAAGTTGACAATTATGGATTTTTATCAACAAACACCAAAACAAAGTCTTGTCACCACCCTGGGACACGAACCATTCATATATACCATGGTGAGGATATGAGAGGTCAGACTTGTTGCATGAGGTGAGAAGCATGAGCACTCATCATGGCGAGCCAATTGTACAATCTAATGCAATACACATCCATCCCAAAAAACTTTAGAATGGTAATCTCATGAATGAATTTTCCCTGGTTGTCAAGAAATTCTCCACCCATAGCAAATCCGCCATGAGAGGGATGACTCATCTCAGAATAGACAAGATAAATTTCATTGCAAAAATGAATTTCGTACCCATAATCCCAACCTCCCACATGTGGAATTTAAGTTGATCAGGCCTAGAAATTGAAACATGGTTTGAAAGCAATGAGGTTTCCACGCAAAGGGCATGCAAAGCCAAGTGTAGAACATGGTTCTTACATTGAGGTCTACCACCCCATGTACCATACATATTATTTGCATGCCAATTATACCTCCTACTAAGAAACTACCACCATGGATGATCTACATGTTGATTATACCTCCTACAGGGAAATGATCGTCGTGAAAGCAATCCCATAGGGGGCATTTTCTTCTGCTAAGAATTTATCATGTTCCACCCAGTACATGATTTCTTGGAGGTCCTCCCTACATGTCACTGCTGACCAAGACTCAAAAAAGGCCAGAGTCTATTGATTAATACCTTGGTTGGAGTGAGTAAGAGAGAGAAATTCTCTCAATAAAACCCTAGATATTTTCAATCAATAGGAGATTTAAGGCCAAGAAATCATATTTTGAGTTTCCTTGATGGACACTAAGTGACAGATATTGTAAAGGAGATTTTAAAGCCATAAAATGGTCAACATATTATGAAAATTTCATAGACACCATAATTATATGAATTTTCAAAATGGAAGAATATAATCACATCGAAATAACATAATTCACCATAACATCACTTCATCAATCCAAGAAAATCCATCCAAGCAATTTTATCCTCCCTAAGACAATTCACTCAACTTGCAATATCCATAGCCAAATTTTTATAAGAGAAATATTGTAAAATTTCATATTTCAGTGGGATCTCTCCCTCAAAGCTCCATGAAAAAATGAGGTGAGAGTTTCCTCTATTTATAAGAGAGAGCCTTAACTCAATATTACATTGAAGTAATATTTTCCAAGCTAAAATCCCTTAAATTGGCCTAAGGTGGAGCAAAAGGCCCTCTCTACAAATTAATCAATCTAAATCAATGTAAAATGGGGTTTCTAATGCAACATACAAAAACTAGGGGCAAAAGACCCTCACAAGTGACCCTTTCCTCAAATGAAGAGTTGTTGGTGCAGTGTCCAGCCTCCAAAGACCCTTCAACAACATTAATTTTTCCATAGATCTTCCACTCTACTACCCAAAGCCCTCTAAATTGGACACACAATCCCAAAATCCTATTCCAAGGAGGCCAAGTATGCTCCAAGAAGCATGTCCAACCATACAAGTCAGTTCCAAATAATGCCCAGCTCTAAGCACCCTTCTAGCTAAGAACTCCAGCCCTATAGAATATGACATCTTCTTTACCCCACCTGTAAAGTACATCCTTATGTGTAGCTAAAGGGGCTACAAGGTATGTTCCCAACTCAATTTCACCATACAAGTAGACATGTTAACCGCCAAATCAACCCAAAATCGCTTCAAAATTAGCTTCCTTTAATGATCATTTCCTAGAATCTGGTCACCTTAACATACTTTTGCTAGATTTTCATGGAACTTCAAATGTGGTTGCATCAATCCTCTTTGTTTATAAATCATTTCAAATGAAGTTTGGTCCAACTTTACTTTTTTAAATTTCGCTCACAAAACCTTATTTCAAAGCTATCAAGGTTATCCTTCCTTATTACAACACAAGTCGGCCTAACCTTTACGTATTCCAGTGATCATATATACATAAGGTTTCTTTTTTATAGGATCATTGTTCCACGCCACATTTGATATGATTATGCTCATAAATTTGTTGTAGGTTTGAGGCACTACAAGAAGTTTTTCAAATTGGGAGGATGATGAAGAGAGGTTCCACACACTTTCTGAGGACTGCTAGAATGATTTATTTTTATTGCTACAACCTCAAATTACCCTGTAGATCTACCACTTGATCTCTTCATTGTATCAAATACCTTTTCTCTTCTCCAATCATTTTGTGACAGATTTCCATTAACCTTGAGTATTAGATACCTTTGGTTTTGTGTTTGGATCTCCCAATCAGAGTGTACTTCTACTCATAAACACTAGCCTAAAAAAATTCAATTTGTTTGACCCTACTCTTTGTTTCCTTACAAAAGCACCTCCATTTCTTCAATACCTATCCACCAATTAGTGTCTTCTTTTTTGAAGTAACACTCTCAAGGTTAAATTATGATTTTCTTATTTTACAATACATAGTTAATATGTTGCTCACTTTGGGATTCTTGTCCATATCTTACTTTTGTATTAATACCTAATAGCACATAACTTTGAATTATTAACAATTTTCATAAATGCTTGGGATGTCTTTACTATCATATTTTTCATAATATGCATCCTAGTCATCCTCAACCATTGGAGAATCAATCAATTCACCCCCCAACTCCCCAAGACTATCAAATTTTGACATCCCCAGAGTTACCCTAGACACTCATGGGTAACAAGTACAATTATAATGAAAGGTTTAGCCTTCATAAAAATATAACAATAGAGATGTAATAACTCGATGTCCAGGGCTTAATAAGGTGTTTCAGGGTTAATACAGGGCTTTTCTAGGGCTTAAAAATATTCCCCATGGTTAACAAATATCAATGTCTGGTGACATACAATGTAGAGTGGAAGAAAGATAAAGCTTATAAAATGGAAATAATTGTTGGATATTTTTGTAAATTTTCTTGTGTCGGATGGAAGGGAAGACTAGTGCCTTATTTTGCTTGGGCTATGGGCTCATGCATGCAACATCAAAGGGAAAATTATTTAAAGGTCTAGGGGATGGTTTTGGCTATATAATATGAGCCTCTAGTAGCCCTCGATTTGACATAGAATATATTACAAATTGATGGAAGGGGAGGGACTCTAAGGTGAGCTCCACATCCAAATCAATACAAAAGTGACCTTATCTAAAGACAAAAACTATGTATTCATTCAAAAAAGGATACCTAGGGCATGGGTTTCTTTTCTTTAAGACAAACTGACAAAGATAGTTTATGAATACCTCCTCCAATGAAGCAATACTACTCCTCTATGGCTCCCAAATTGACATTGATAGTCCAAATCATCAATATAATTTTATCAATATGCATCAAGAATATCTACCACAAATATAATAAATTTGTACATGCCTTCCACAATAGCTTAGACAAATATAAAACACTTTTAATCCAAAGCTTGGGAGTTCTTTCACTCACACTTTACAATTGGAGAGAGTAAACCCTTGTATAGGTTTCAACTCTATCTCATTTTATAATAAACAAAAAATTGTTTTCCTAGATGCTAATAGCCCTCCAAGGAATATCAACAAAATAACCTTCACAATATCTTGCTTACTAAAAATAGCTCCAAGAGGTTACAAAAAAATACCCAATCAAAACAATACGCTTAATATCCTCAAGTAACTCTAATAAGAAAGTCAAACAATAGTAAAATAACGAAGTTAGTTACAACCATATCCAAAAATATATCTAGATAATGGGGAACCTCGTTCAGTTGATGGATAGGCCATGTAATAACCTCCAAAAATAATAGATAAATCACTATCCACATGTGCGCCCTCCAAGGTATGTCCTAGGTTGTGAATCCAAGTCTCAAAGTTAGGATGTCATAAAAAAATGGCATGGAAATCTACACAAGAGACCTCCATGTGTACAAATAAATTCAATCCATGAATAGATCCTCAAGGTATGTGCTAAATAACCAAATCCATCTAGATGTGTGGCCTAGTTTGTCCCATAAAATGTGGTGAAGGATGCACAATAGAAATTCCATGTGGCATGTGCCATCATCCAAAGGCAGAAGACCAAGTTGATATCCATCATATGTGAACATCCTAAAAAAACCATGGGAATTTGTACAAAGAAACCATCTTAATGTAGATGGATCCATCATCACCATGAAAAGAGTGTGAAGGATGCCTCAATAAATTGAGTGTTTAACATAAGTGGGTCGTAAACCATACAAGATTAAGCTCCAAAGTATAGCTACTGAAAAGATGTACAAAAAACCCTTCAAGTAGCACATGTGGCTTCGAAGTGTAGCAACCATTCATCAATTAAGAAAAATTATGTGGATCTCATAGGAGGTGGTTGACTAGCATAAAATAGATGCCATGAACCAAGGGATGTGATAACCTCTATCCAATGATAGAATAACCCCAAACTATGTGAAATGCCACCATATGTGTGCAAATAAGAGAGCACTCCATGAGAAGGAAGTGTATTTCCATCATAAAGTGGAACTTCATTATCCAAATTTATATAACAAGGAAATCAAGCGCTCTAGAAATGACCTCTATCTGTGCAACAAGGAGTGGGTTTCTCTCTCCAAACATAGGATGCAAGCCTAAAGAATCATGAAATAGTGGACCGCTCCCTAATATTGAGTGTCTATTCATCAAATATTACCACGAAGTCATGATAGACACCTCAAACCCTAGGAAACCATCACAAAGAAGTACAACACCATCAACCTCCATCCAAAGGCTAAAAATCACCAAAATTTTATGCCTCGTTACTATACCATTTATACTGAATATATACCATCATGGAAGACCTATGACAAGGCTCCTTTAGCATTCTAGGTAGATTCATCATTTCCAATGCATGGCACAATGCCCTACGAAATATCACAAATCTCAAGGAAAAATGCCACAACTCTCAAGGCATCTATTACGATTCTTAAGGCATAGTCATATTCTTGTTATTGACCTAATTAGTAGGGTTTCAGAGGTTCATCCAACCTACTAGGATGGGCACACACAAGGTAAGGGTCGACTGTCATCTTGGCATGAACCCTCGCTCTTTAGGCCCAACTTCCTCCTACAGACCAAAGGAGGATTTCCACTCAATAACTTAACTAACCCAAGTAAGACTAGTGTGTTAAATGGGGTCAAAGATGAGGTGGAGGACTTAATTATCTTGGTTATCTTATTGACTTTTGTGTATAAAACTACAAACAAACAAAAAAACACTACACCAAAAAAAGTTAAATATGGAACATAAGTACTTGAAATTGATGTAGGAAAAATATTATAACTAAATATGAAGTTATTTTTTTATTTTGGATTATTAGCTAGATGGGTTACGGGGCAAATCACTTGTTTCCTCATAACTATAGACTACAAAATATGTAGTTAATTGTAAGGATAACAACTTGTTTCACTTAAAGAGACCATGTAATGAGTGTTGAAGAAATTCTAATGAGCTATAAGGTGAGATATAGATTTTAGAAGATCACTTCCAAGCATTAGATTGTAGAAAATATCAGTTTCTAGTAATCTAAAAATTGTCTTTATGCGGCCTTGGGATCAAATCCCACTGGGTTCTATGCCCAAATAATTTCCAACAACAAATATCCAATCAAAACAGCTAAAAAAATCATATTTTTAGACTCTAAAGTGAAAAATGTGCAATGCAGATCTATAATAGAGTCTTATATGCAAGATTCGAAAGGATACATACTTAGTATGTGCATAGAACCTTGATATACATGCATATTTATGTTGTAACAACCACTTAAATATGCAACAAAATAACTTGACACAAGGGATGAAACATAACCAAAATATTCCAAATTAACTATATACAACCTTAGCTAAAACATTATTCAATTTTAAACAATCCAAGGAAAATTAATTTGCTATTTTGAGATGGATCTGGAAAAACTAGCAAATATACAAAACTAAAATAGAAAATAAAAAAGTTTTGAGTTTTTTGAAATAGATGATTGTTAGAATTTCTTACCTTGTGCCTTCAACACTTACCTCAAGCACTAGGTTGTGAAACATGCTCCTCTCTAAGACAATTTTGCACTTGATTAGGGAAGTGAGATTGGTTTATAAGAGAAACCACACCCACATGTGACTTAAGGTATTCTCCACTTTTAGGACCCAAACAGGAGTGGCCCCTAGTGTGGGGTTCGCTAGCCTTCAGTTTGAGTATGTAGTGAAATGCAAGATCCCTTCTCAGTTGAAGCTCTCTGCTGGAATGGTTCAATCCTTATTGGAATGACCCACCTACAATAAAATAACAAAGTGGGATTGCTCCCTACTTCTCGCCCCTCTACGTTGGCTATGTATCCCTTCAATGACTCAATCCTCTAGCTCCTATGTATTCTTACTAAATGGAAAGCAACTTGTATTAAAATATTTACAAGAACTAATCAAGAAGAAAAGAGGTAGTAAGAACCAACCCATAAATGTAAATTGATTACAAAAACTTTGCAAATGAGTTATTTTATTAATGGATCTGAAATCACAAGACAACAACCTTTTGCTAGAGTGGAAACTAATCATATATAATAAAAAGTCGAACATCTAGTTAGACTCCTCTAGAAAATAATTTTTACTAGTCATCCACATGTTGGAGACTTAATATTTTCATAAAATATTAAATCACAAAATTTAGTTTTCCACTAAGGGGTCAAATTAACCCACAAAATTCAATTCGGCCCAACATTCCCTTTGCATTGTGGTCCAAAAGAGTAATGATGAAGAATAATATCTGTGAGAAGCCCAACATCCCATCCCAATGTCTCCTTGGTAGCTTGACTTGGTCCAAGGATAATCTGATTTGGTCTTTTAGATGCTTCTTTGACTTCATCACAACGAATTGATGGTCTTTTCATTAACTTCTTCATCCAAGATACTCCCAACAACTAATTTGACCCTTCAAACAACTAGTTGACTCACCGAATGGCTAGTTAGCTTGAATTTTCCTCATTAGTAAATTCAACTTGACAACATGTGCTCTAGATCTCCAATGCCTTAATGAATTTGACTTTTTTGACACATGGATTTGCTTTAACCTAACCTAATATGAACTAGATGTGCCTTCAATTTTCCATATCATTCCTACTGTTGCCACATCATCATTGCCATCATTAGAGAAAATTTCAGCCTAAAACTGGTCTCTTAAGGAAAAATAATAAAATAATTGTTAAAATAATAAAATAAGTGTTATGAATTTTGGGGGGAAAAAGAAGAAAACTATTTTTTTTAATTATATTTTTCACTTATCTCCTTATACTTTTACTCAAATTTTAAGCATAGACACTCATTGGATGTGGAATTAAATTCCACATCCAATGAGTATCCATTATACATACTTTTGAGAAGACCCGCATTGATAAAAAATGAAGATACATTAAAAAAATGTGTTCAAAGATACATTAAAAAACGTGTGAACACGCTTTTTTAATGTATCTTCAATTTTTATCAATGTGGGTCTTCTCAAAAGTATGCATAATGGGTACTTGTTAGATGTGGAATTTAATTTCGCATCCAACAATTGTCTACACTTGAAATTTGAGTAAACCTATAAGGAGATAAGCAAAAAATATAATTAAAAAAAAAAAAACTTATTTTCCCTCCAAAATATTTACATGCACCTCTTTTTAAATTTCAAGGATTTAAATTGATTTACATATTATGACATGGAAATTAGGTGAAAATTTCATGGGCACTTTTAGGCTTATATTTCCTCTAATGGTCGACGTCATCATGCCCCTATGATGGTTCTTTAATGCCCCGGGGAATTTGAGGATTTTGATATTTCGCTTTTGTTCCTCTTCCTTTCTAGACTATTTTTTACATAAGGCATGTGCAAATCTACTCAACGTTTTGATATGCCTCCTAAAAACCTAGATGACTTGTTTGACCACCTTTGACCAATTATAACTTGCCACTACCTTCACTGTTTGGGAAAATTTTATGCAGCATCTCACCCTTTCATCAAGTCAACATGTTGACTTCCAAGAGCACTTGCATGGGGAAATGTGAACCACCTTAGGAAACGTGAAAAGTTATCTATGTGAGATTGTGATATATGAGAATTGTCTAAAGGATATTGCACCAATGCCAAGGCCACATACATAATCTATAGACACATAACTATGTGGTATGACATATGTGTACCTTGATGTGGGTTGGACAAGCCCATAAATTGGTACCTCTACAAAAGTAGGTTCCCCTAGAACCATGAGTCCTCAAGCAATCCCATCTAAGGCCCCCAAATTTTATTCGAGAAAAAAAGGAGCTAGAGATGAACCTAGAGGGATCGACCACGGTTCGACCAAACAAGTCTAGGACACCTAATATAGGGCATCACATGATTTTACAAAGCTTTTGACTTGTAACCTCAAGCTTATAATAGTGATAAAATATGTTGCAAAAAAAAAAAAAAACTTATATGCACCCCGGCTGACATGAGGGGTAACAATTCGGACGGTAAACAACTTTCTCAAAATTTGTAAAGAATAATTTTCATGAATCCAACCATGTGAAAAGTGAAGTGTTCCTCAAAGATAAGTGTCAAAGCCATTCCATGTTCACATAAAAAGCTTAGAATGTTTCATCACCAACATTAGATAAATAGACTCTCAATAAAATTTATTTTCTATTTTACCAATAATCATCATAAAAATATAATAAACATATGAAAGACTAAAATGTTCCTCCACAAAAATCATAACTCATCCATCCATATAAACATATTAGAAGCAACACCATAAATTTAGCAGCAACACCATAAAGCAAAAAACTAGTATTATAATTAATCAAATTGAACCCAAACCATATTATCATATTATATCTACATAGATTTAGGTCAAATTGAGCCAAAAGCAACCACGTAGATATCCAATGGGCCATCCACCAATATCATATCATAAAACCAAGAAGCATGTTGCCCCTATCCATCTAAGAATCAATTGTAACCATGGAAAGAAAACTATGCATCAAGATAAGCAACGATATAAACTACTAAACCACCCTGTAGCATCTCATGCATCGTGACGAAGTGAGAGGATCCACAACCATGAAAATGTAACTCCAAGCAAAATAAAGTTGTATATCTGAAGCGCATCAGTACCCATGAAAATCATCCATAAGCTGACGAAGATCACACGTGCTAAACTTCATGTCCAATATGAGGGCAAGAGGGCCAAAAGAAAAATGATGATAACCCCTCCTACTGGTTTCTAAGTTCAGTGCGTTGACGTTGTCCATCAACTTGGCATAATGCTAATGATGTGAATAAAGTAGGAGTGATTTTTGACGAAATGGGTTGGCTGTCATACCAGGGATATTTTGCTATCCCATGAATTTCAGTTTATCCTATATAATGAAAGAATTATTACATTTTAATTTTTAAACAGATATTACTGTTTCTCCGTTTACCAAATTTCATGAAGTCAATCAGCTGCAGGTAGACTGATCTATTTTCATTCAATTTCTTGTATAGAGTTTGCAAGGCTTTTCCTATTTTATACCCTATAGGAATTTTAATGGGCCCTGACATCAGCCGATATAAAGCCATATAACATCCGGCACCCAGCTAGATGATGAGACAGGAAAAAAAATAACGTAATGTCAAGCCGCATTAAAATTTCTATAGCTTATGAAATAAGAAAAAGCCTAGTTTGCACCCTTTCTTGGTTTTATATGACACTTTGCTATCGTACAAAAACACCTCTGCACGCTTTCTGAGGAGGTTATGACATGCCTTTGATTGCCAGGAGGCATTAGTCGTTTCGACTGCTTAGTTATAAATGACACCTCCCCAAGTGGAATTCTAATGAAGCTAGCTATACGCTTCAGTCTTAAACAAGAACAATTGCTAGTAAAATGTAAACATATAAGTAACAGGAATTATGTTTCATTTTTAAAGATTGCAATTTGGGCATCCAGATTCCAAAATGGCCAAGACATCCAATGTAACTCAGTTCCAGTTAGATAATTCAATGCCACAAATTATAGTGACTGTAATTTCCTATTTGGTGGCAATTTTGGCGTTGTCATCCCAATTGAGGAAGCATGGTGTATCCTTTTCAGCATTGATCATGGATTCACAGACAAGCTCTTCTTTGATTCCATTCGCTAAAGCTCCTCTGTAATTAGTAGTTATTTTTATGGGTTTCTGAACTATGTGATAGTTATCTCACTTAAATTCCACCATGTTCTTGATTTTATGTTGCCTTTTTGTGTCTGCTGCGTACGCAGTTTTGGTAACTTTGTCTGCTGGAAAAAGGGGTATTTAGCATCTTATCATGTCTTACAGAAGAATTAGTAAATTTGCGTTCTAAAGTCCAAAATTTAAGGGTTTTACTTGTTAATGTTATTTTTATCATGGAGATGCGAGATGCTTCCTGAACAGTAAAGTGTTCCATTACCAGTTTTTTGGAATGTAATTCCCATTTTTTGCAACGCAGGTGGATCTGGTTACAGAGACGGACAAGGCATGTGAGAAGATAATTTTCCAACATCTAAAGCAAAAATACCCAGATCATCAGGTTCATGGTCAATATTTTAAGGTCCTGTTGTCTCTCTGTTTTCTCGCTGTAGGTAACAAATTTGGTTTGCTGCGCAGTTCATAGGCGAAGAAACTTCTGCAATCTATGGAACTGCTGATTTGACTGATGCACCAACTTGGATAATTGACCCCCTGGATGGAACAACAAATTTCGTTCACAGGTATGAACTTACTAATGCATTAAATTTTAAAGCATCTGCTTACCTTGTGATGTCCAAATGCAGGTTTTACCACTGTGAGATATTGTATGTGATATATATTGCAGTCCTATTGGCTGTTTTTTTGGTCATCTTGGAACATTTATATAATTTCTTTCTTCTGTAATTTCTTCCATTTAGATGGAAATAGGTGGACAACTATACAAATTTAAAAAGCACAGTGATCCAAAAGAGTATTATTTAATGTTATTCTTATTTATCTTCTAGAGTTTCCTCTTATAGCTGTAATAATATATAGCTGTAATAATATAATTTTAAGGTTGATATTTTGAGGAAATTTTTTAGCTTCCAGGACTTGGCTGGCAGGTTTCCCTTTGTTTGTGTGTCAATTGGACTTGCGATTGGAAAAATTCCTGCCGTTGCTGTCGTATACAATCCGATACTTGGTGAGGTGAGAAATATTGCTGACTTTGTCATGACTTGTATGCATGAATGCATTTAGATTTTGAATGTTCTAAAAACTCTACTTGAGCATATTTGGACCTCCTAGTGAACAATTGTTTGAATAACGATGTTTCATCATGCAATTAATCAAGCTTTGATATAGATTATCATTTTCCAGACAAAAATCTTTAATTTGTTCATTGTAAATGCTTCAACCATGCAACAGAGACATGATAGGGGACAATGCCACAAACCTAGGATTGTATTGAGGGTATATTTATGAAAACTCAAACTCCAAACCATTATGTTGGACCGTTTTGGATAACCTGCCCTCGTTGTAGCATCATAATGAATTAACTATGAACATTGATAGTATATTATCCTTGTACTATGAAAGTGTTTTTTTGTTTTTTCTTTCTTTCATGTTTTAGACATGTCAATTATTTATTTTCTAATAATTGAAAACAACAATTTATCGCAAATTGTCCTAGATATGACCAAATTAGTGTTAAGCATTCACTAAAAGCATTGCTAAACTTTACAAACGAGCATGTAGGAAGCCTTTTGAAAGAGTTATAAGCAGTGTTTCACAGGGATGTGTCCCCCAAGGTCAAGTGCATGCACTCCTCGCACCCCACGCACTCAGGACAAGGAACATCTCGGGGTGCATTTCCCCATGCACCCTTTTATGGGATTCATGGGGAGACACAAGGGGATGTGTTTCCCCAGTGTGGGGCATGCGACTCCCCAAAAGGGGTGCTTCTCGGCGTCCCCCCCTCCCCCGAAAGGAATATACTTTCCTCTAAGAGAGCAGAGAAGCTAGTTACAGTGCACAGTTCTCTACATCTTACAGATAGGAAGACACCAAACTATCGGAGGGGACCAGCAACACGATGGGATGTGGATCAAGAGGATAGTGAACAGATAGATGATGAGGATGGACCAGATGGGTTGCAGCATGGTTCGGTTGGATTTCTGTTGGTTACTCAAGAGAGTGACTCTGACTCAGATAGCAACATTCCCATTGATGGTCATGATGACTTCATGCATTAGATGGATGTAGAGAACCAAACATTGAGATTGAGTCCTTAATGTTGATTTTATTTTCAGTGTTCATTATCCATTTTCACTTTTCAATTTTAACTTTTGAGTTGTGAAGCTAGATATTTATGACCTCAGACTAATTCCTGACTCCTCACTCTTAACTATTTTGAGTTTGAGACTTTGATGTAGAGGACCAATCATTGAGATTGAATCCTTGATGTTGGTTCTATTTTCAAAGTTCATTATCCATTTTTACTTTTTAGTTTTAACTTTTGAGTTGTGACGCTAGATATTGATGACCTCAGACTAATTCTTGAATCCTCACTCTTAACTATTTTTGAGTTTGAGACTTTGAGTTATATAAATTTTGAATTTAGTAATTTACTATTTTAGTGTTTATACTTCAGTGTCTAGTATATAGTATATAGTAATACTCATATACTAGTTTGTTTTGCTTTCAATTTAGATTCTGGAATGATGAATAATGATTTTAATTTTTAAACCAATGCAAATTGTAAAATGATGAGTGATCACTGATATGGATCAATGTATTTGAATATTTCATTATTGAATCTCATGGTATGGATGAATGATGAGTATATCCTATGAATTATGTATGTATCAAAATGAATGATAGGGATGGATCAATGTATGTCATTATTTAATTCAATTATGAATTTAAATTTTATGTGTAGATCAAATTTCAATGTTTTACTATTAGTCTATTTATGCTTTCATTATTGAATATGAACTTGATATATGTGTGTGTGTGTGTATGTGTAACTTAAAAATGATTTACCCTCATGCCCCCCCGCACCCACAAAATTTTCCTAAAATTTGAGGGTACTTGCACCCACCCCCCCCCCCT
>APFE031396472.1:45107-97069 GCA_000404065.3 Pinus taeda | reverse complement strand
TGTAATATCCCCAATTTCATGAGCATTGGAGTCACTAAGGAATTTTACCCAATTTTAGTAATATTAATTAAAAAGGGGCAAATAATATTGGAGAAAGTTTGCTAGTATTATTTTATTGGAGAATAGCAGGAAATTATTATTTTATTAAATGGCGCAAAAGTAACTTAGTGGAAAATGGCCCCCACCAATAAAATAATATTAAAAAAGGAGTCTAGAGGCATGAGGAGAAATTATAAAAGGATGATGGGCTCATTTTGTGGATTATTTTTTGGTTATTACACTTCATATTTCACCTTCTCTTAGAGTTGTTTAGCACAAGGCCGGCACCAAGAATTCCAAACAGAATTCCACCCTTATTTTGGAGAATTTCGAGTGTCTCCCTAGCGAGGTAATTTGGGAGTGTAATTCAGGGCTTCCCTTGAGCTTAATGTAGGAAGATCAACTCTACACATTTCTCGGGCATAGGAGGAGTTCGTGGTACAACTTTTGGAACAATACTTGTGGGTTAGAGATTCTGGGCTTTTGGAGAGAGCTCTCCCTTGGTTTTAGCAAGAGTTTGTTGGCATTTTGAAGGGCAGAGATTGAGGGAATCTCCAGGGCCATATTTCTCTCATTTATACAATGCACAAAGTTCATTGGCTAAATCTTGTGTAGGAGAGAAGAGCAGCAGATTCTGGGAGAGATTGGGGTTGGAGAGAAAGTATATTTTTAAAGGAGAATTTGTGTGGAGTTTGGGTGGCTATTCAACAACTATTTGGAGCAGATTTGAGTAGATCATTTTCAGCAGTGCGCGGAGTCTCCCTAGCAGAGCCATTTTCACTTTTTGGGGTCATTCAAGTCAACTGGAATTGGGCCAAACCCTTTATGGGTTTTGTTGGGATTGGTGTGTAGAGACCGAGGTTAATTTTTCAGAATTTTCTGAGCGATATTTAGGGAAGAAACTCAGTAGGGTGTATAGCCAGGCAGAGAGCCATTTGCATTATTTTGGAGGGCTTCTTCATCATCTCGATCAACCCAAACCATTTTTGGGTTTTCTGGGTTTTGGGAGAGGATTTCAAAGCTAAATTTTCAAAGTTTGGAGTATTCAGCCTTTAGACTAGAATTCCATCCGGCAGCGGATTATTTCT
This sequence comes from Pinus taeda, assembly GCA_000404065.3. Taxonomy (NCBI): domain Eukaryota; kingdom Viridiplantae; phylum Streptophyta; class Pinopsida; order Pinales; family Pinaceae; genus Pinus; species Pinus taeda. The sequence goes on along the minus strand of APFE031396472.1, from coordinate 95,942 downwards.
TAGTAGTGCATAGATCACTCTAGGACCATTCCTACCACTTGGGTCCAAGACAATTTTCTAGGATCTTCTCAACTTGCAAAGCAAGCCCAAGTTCCAAAATTTTAGCTCATTTTATGTACTCTTTTATCATAAAATTAATAAATGGCTCAAATTATGTGGTTAGACATTTTGGTGTTTTAATTATTATGTATGAGTTCCAGTTTATTTATTTCTCCTAGTCCATTACTTTGTATTAGTTGTTAAATTCCAATTATGAATATTACAGTGGTATCAGAGCATGACCTTAGCCAGCTGTGGGAAGCTAGCAAGATCATGAAGGTGTTGGACATATATGCATAGTGATGGGTGAAACCATAAACAAACCCATGGCTCAAGGAAGATTTAGTATGCAAGAATTCTTAGGTGGAATCCATTGGAATGATGAGAGGTTGGCCCAGTTAAGGAAGGTGATGAACCAGATCCATCCTCATCCTTATAGCAGAGACACTAGAAGTGCGCAGTCCATGGGGTTGTATTCATTAACACAATATGGGGAAAGTCGATAGAATCAAGGCACCTGATCTCCTCAAAAGGAGTGGATACGACAAGGATAGTTAAAGGGTGAGACCAATGGGTGCTTTTACTGGTGGAGAATTGGCTTTAGATATCAGGAGCCTGAGGAGGAGATTGAGCATGAGGCAGAGGACACGCAGGAGTGTAAGGAGCATGTAGATATACCCAGTGAGATGTGGATGTCAACCTTGTTGGAGACCTCGTTGCTAGATATGGTTGACACCTTAGTGGAGAGAGTAGAGCATACACTCAAAGGACCATCTATTGACAAGGTGCCACCGATGGATGAGGTGCTAACAATTGATGAGGTACCCAACACTATGACCGAGTTTTCAGATGATGGCTTCCAACAACAGATTGGTGAGGTGCTTAGAGACATATCCATCGGTGACAAGGTGCCAGAAGACACAAAGAGCTCTAGAGCTATGACTGAATTTACAGATGATAACCACCCACAACAGGTTCATTAGTTCCAGGCCAGCCTTCTAGCATTGAAAAAGAAGGCCATGACAATATGAGATGACATTATGCAGCAGAACAAGGAGCTGGAGGGCATGAGAGCAGTTTGTGTTGAGTCAACGACCCAACTAACTCGTGTTGGGGAATGATTGGATTCCTTAACGGTACATCTAGAGTACACATTAGAGCATCAAAGTAGCCATCTTCATACATAGATGGGGCTTGTAGGACTAGTATGTTGCCTCTACATGTTGGAGAGGGAGAGGTAGAGTCACCTTGACAGATTTATGCATTGACTAGGATGGTGAGATGAGGCAACATAAGCTGCGCAAGGTGCAACATTCACGGGATGGAGGGCTTGTTCCGCATATGGGAGTTTGTGCATTCGATTCCTCTCTTGGGGTTGGATGGCGAGAGATTTTGAGTTGGTACCTAGTGGAGTGAGTTAAGTGCCAGGATATATCCCTGGTCATAGTTTCGCAAGGGTTGTGGGCTACCAGAGGAGCTCCAGGGCCAGACTATTACTGGGATCTAGATGGGATCCCCCATCATATCAGGGATTTGGTTGATGATAACAAAAAAAATTTATGGATCCGGTGCCTAAGCGTATACACACTTTCCTATTTCCATTAAAGTTTCAGACAACCCTGTTGATAGGATGGATTGACAAGGGAGTAGGCAGATTCCGTGAGTTTCCATGCAGGCTAGTCGGACATGGGGTCATAGGAGGACCAACACACTTTGGTAGGGGTTGATTGTAGGAGGTAGCATAGGTTGGCCGATAGAAAACGCGTTGTATTGGGATGAGGATTTTCCATGGATATGTGGAGCACAGAGGTCACAGAGCAGCAACACCTTAGTGACTTTGCCACTGGAACTTGGGGAGGTTTTCCTATCAAATCTCTTGAGAGGATCAGGAGGGGAGGTCCACTAATCTTAGTTTATGGAGGTGTTGTAGTAGATATGGCGACCCTGACAGGATGTAGGATGATTCCTATGCAATTAGTCTTAGACCTTGATATCCAGGGGTGTATAGGGGTATGCAGTGGTATGCAACAGTATGAGGAGGAGCACAGAGGTGTGCAATGGTGTCCAGAGTTACACCATGGTGTAGGAGGAGCAGTTCACATCACATTGCATTTCGTCATAGAGTGGCAAAGACATCGATACATGAGGGATACTAGTTGATCCAGGATGATGCAACAACATGTAGCAGGGTTCAATAGTGCACATAGATGTGCAGTTAGGTGTAGGTGTATGCCAGGGGACACGAGGATACATGGTTATATGCAATAATGTGTGGAGTTGCACTGCAAACTAAGGGAGTGCTACTAGCAGGGAGATTCCTTGATGAGGATGGCAAGCATTCCATTGGAGTGGACATACCCAGGATGGGAGAGAAGATCGGTCACGGGACAAGCCAGGAGCATCCACATGGGTTCTTAATCATACCCATTAGAACCCATGCATCTTCCACTCATTTGCACCACATGTAGTTGAGGGGAGCCTTGTTGTCTTCAATCTAGACCCACAGTGTGGATAGTAGGATTTCAGGGATTTTCCTGAGACGATGCTATGTGATTCAATGTCTCAAGGGCACAATGGATATTCTCCAGTGGAGGAATAGGGTCGGTGCGCGAGTTGATAGCCACAGGCTGGGGGATGATGTGATCTTCTACAGGTGTGGCATACCGTTTATCACTATGCCTACATAAACCAGGTATCCATAAACCTCTGATATGTTCAAAATGACAAAGGATCGAGTAAATATATACTGATCCTATAGTAGCAGGATTAAGAAGACTATTATTGATAAAAATATAGTGGTTCTTCCCCCATATAGTTTGAGACGTCCGTCATACAAATGTTTTGCCTGAAACCTATCATGACAATAGTTTTCTGTCCTAAAAAAGGGTTCATCTTGAAAAGATGTGGATCATACGATGAGAAAGGAAAAAACCATCACTTGTCTATCAGCATAGGGTTAGAGAGAATATGGGATGATGGGGGACTGGGCCTATTAGGGCAGGTCCGGCAAGCAAGCCACATATTATATACGAGCCCTCCATCAAGTGGTAAAACGAACATCTTTCCTATGATGGAATGAAGTGGTGATATTCTATCGAAGGGCTTGGGAGCTGGTCACGAGGGAGACATGTGCCACTCTTTCCACAGGAAATGTCGAGACCCTGTATGAGCAAAGGATATCATGTATGATTGAGGCAGTTTCCAGTGGGCATCCGGGCTCTAGACATTGTAATGGCACATTATCGAGAGGGCGGATGGTAGACTTAGTGGTGATGATTGGCAAAATCAGGATGGATCCAGATACACCTAGACGATTGTGAGTATCGGATACCCATCTATTGGCTGCATTCAGGGGTAGCTATTTGGCACATGTAGTTTCTAGTAGTCATCAATACTATGTAGTGGTAGGCATAGGATAGTTTAGCATGCATCAAATTAGTTCATGATAAATGGAGCCTATATATTGATTGCATGCAGGGACTAGAGACAAGGCACAAATGGATTTCAGTAGTTGTCATATTTATGTCTCAGCAAGTATGGCTATGGGATCTAGGGATTTAGTTGGTTGATAGATCACTTTGTCTCGTTATGAGCAGAGTCATGGCAAAGAATGATCTGGTTCACTCTTGAGTTGATACATGGGGGTTCGTGGAGGCATTTATCATACAACGAGGAAGGATTTCCCAATTGTTGCATAGCTTCAAGGTTAGCTTTGTATTGAGAGGCTTTGGCATCATGGAGATGCTTGGGTAGGATGTATTTGGCTTTATTAATATTTCACCATCAGGTTCCAAGAGAGGAGGATATGGTGTGCACATGATGGGAAGTCAGTTGTAATCAGAGTGGCGCAACATCAGCATGGTGGCATCTTTTTAAGATTAGCAAGGGACTCTGGTATCGAGGGATTCATTTACGGCAAGATGGTGCATGGATTCAAGGTGACTTAGTGGCACATTTGGGACCCTGGTATTGTTTGCAGTGACAGTTTGAGTCGGCAAAGTGTAATGTTCCAAACTTAAATAAACAGTGAAATTCAAAGCCAAAAAAATCTACAACACATAAAATTTCAACAATCAGTGAATGCTCATAAAAACTCCTGAAGTAGAACCAACTGAGCCATTTTATTAATTAATGGAGCAAATACAATAGTATGAAGGAATGCACCTGGGCTTGATTCAATGGAAAGCATGATAGAACCCAATTGATAAGACAATGATCTCAAATACTGGAAATGACTGATCCTCTAATGTTGTGCACTATCCCAAAAGACTACACTGCTAACTAGAAAGGAACTACAAGAAACTCCACCTCTACTTCTCATAAAATGCTATAACTTCGGTGTTAAGCTCCTTGAGGAAAACCCACAAAAACCCAGAAAGAGTTTGGTCTGAATCCAATCTCCCAAATTCGGCGTCCAATATGCCCTACGCCCTCCAAACTGCTCAAGAATATGACCTGCAAGGAATACTAGCAAAATCCTCCACCAAAGCTCTGGAAATGTAACAATCTCCTCCAAAAATTCTTCCCTTAGCTCCCCTGGCAAAGTCTAGCCTCAAAGATTGATACTCTACCTCCCACGTGTGCACCAAATGTTGACTCTACGCTGGCCCAAGAAGTGCGAAAGTCACATTGTAGAGAATCACTTTCCTCTAGCTCCCAAACTCTCCAAAATGACAACAAAACTCCTATGCCTCCTCTCCGGAAATCCTCTCAACCAAAACTCCTCTACAACATGCCACAAACAAACTCAGCTCCCTTCACTATGTCCTCAAGAAATACACACCACCTAGAGATGAATGCAACTACTAGAAACCACAATGAAATCCTCCTTTGAAAAGACTGAAGAAAAACCTCTCTAGGGTGGCACTTGAAGTCCCCCAAAGAAAGGGTGATCTCTTCACTTAAAGAACTCTTGCTAAACAGCAAGTGACTCGGCTAAGCAGCTCAAGCAACCAAAGAGAAATTCGATATGCCAAAAGATGAATGAAATGAGGAGAGTTGCCTTCCTTATATAGATTTCATGGAGCACTTTTCCCTCCATTTTCTCTCCATCATGGGTCCCTCACTTAACCAATGACTTATCCTCCATGCAAATCGAACTAGGGAATGCATATTCTCCTAGTGTGAATGGCCCCCACGTATAACTTAACCACATCAACTTAACCACAACAAAATAACTTAGGCTAAGTCTAACCTCCTAATAAAATTGAATGGGCCCCATTACCTCCAAAATTGGCCCCAAAATGTAATAATTAATCTTGTTTTGAATTAATTTAGGAAGGGACTTGACAGTCTTCCCCTCCCAAATGTTGCTTGTCCCCAAGTAACTTTAACGTTGGACGCTCAAGTATGTACGCTCCCTCCCAAGTAGCATCCTCATCTCACAAGCTCTTCCAACGCAATAAGTATTCTATGATGATCATGCTTCTGAGCTTCCTTTCCATGGTCTCCAAGATGGCCTTCAGTTCTAAAATTAGGAACCCCTCATTTTCAAGTGGAGGCAACTCCACAACTGCTGCCTGTTTCCCCAACACCCTCTTGAGGCATGAAACATGAAAAATATTATGGATCCTACTCCCAGGTGGTAGATCCAACTCATAAGCCACCTCTCTAACTCTCCGTTGTGGCCACCAACAACCCCCCCTTTTATTTGGTGTTATTATTAATGCTAAATAAGTGGGGATCCTTGGTTAAAAAAATTAAAAAAATGAATTAGTCCTTGTATTTCCTTTTAATAAAACTTACCATCATAACTTAGGAAAATACCTTTGAAATCTAAAAAAGTTTAAGTTTTATGATGGTGAAAGATAAAATTACTCCTTAAAGGAATATCGCATCACATGCTTTAAAACACAATTACAGCAAAAACCACAGAAAACACCGATATGCGATAGCGCTTATCGCAAAATCGCATCTCGCAAGAAACTTCTTAACACAAAATATGCACATACCACAACCTTGCGATATTGCAATCATGTGATATTGCGATCAGGCGATCATACAACCATGCGATATTGCGATCAGGCGATCATACAACCATGCGATATTGCGATCAGGCGATCATACAACCTTGCAGTATTGCGATATCGCGATAAGACGGCATAGCGATCTTGTGATATTGCGATTATGCGATACAGTGCCATCGCAGACTTTTTTGACTCATTATTCAAGAAAAAGCTTTTTCCATTAAATGAAACCAGGTTATGCGCTTTAATGCTAATTAATTGAGTAGTTGCCAATTGTTAAGGAAATATGATTTTGTGTTTATTAAAGAGCCAGTTCACGTAAGGTGATATACTTTTGCAAGTCTTCAACATTTAAAGCTTTCCCATCATTATTTCTTATCATTACTCTCACCTCACTTGTAAACTGCAGGAACGAAGAACAAAAAGTTATACAAGGCAGTATACAGGAAACTATGGGGAAGAAAGGTGATGGCTCCAACATCTGAATACAGAGAAAAGGCGTTCTTATACGCAGACACTGCATGCAACAGAGACGCAGGTATTTCCACCTGGGAAGGCATATATAATCTACTTTAGGAAGAGAATCTTAAGGTAATGGGATCTGCAGCTACTATAGACTCATCAAGGTCGTCCGAAGCGTCAGTTGCAGAGTTAGCTTGTTCACTCTTGCACCAGAGAGCAGCAAGGCCCAAAATTCTCCCCTGCACAGATATGGTTAAAAGGGTACTGGACAGCGCTGACATCAAAAATAGACAGTTTAAGACTCAGGGTCAAGAGTTCACGGGACCATTATCTTCACAAAATTTCAGCTTTTTATCCGCTAAAAGAAAGAACGCAAGAGAAGAAAATTGCAACAAGGAGGCCCTGATCAAGAAACAGAGGCAGTTTCCAATGTACGATTAGCACCTAGTGCTAATCGCACATCGCTGGGTAAAACTTCTCGAAATGGAAAGCCTATAATTACTCAGTCTCCTGTAAGAAAAGTACCAAAAAGATAGTGCCAGCTCTTGTTGATTCCGCTTTTGCAGCATATTTAAAGGCTGAAATCGGCCAACGGACTCTTCTCAAGCAAATGATGAATACTTGCGACATTAAGGAGTAAATACAGAAATAGTTAGATTTTAGATTTAATTTTAGAAATAGTTTTGCTTTATTTTTTCCTAGAGAAAGGACGGTCATTTAAACCGCATCCTAAATTTTTGTAATAAGAAATTTTTAGATATAGTTAGTAGTATTTAAATCCTTCTCATGCATTTAGAGAAGGGTCCAGAAATTTATCAAAAACTTGTCCTCGGAACATGCACTTTTGCACCCTCTAAGGAGGTTTTGATGAATGAATGGAACAGGATTTATTGATTTTTGCATTTAATGTCTGCTACTAATGTTGCACTTCTGTACTCTTAGTGGATGTTGGATTGAGAAGAAATAAATCGTTATCGCTTGAAGCTCATGAGTAGAGCTAGTTATAAATGGTACTTATATCTCTTAACTATTTCTATTTCTTGTGTTAAAGTGATATTTCAGTTCAGTTGTTTATATGTTAATGCATGAATTCGTGATTTATCATTTGGCACTTTTGTACGGTGATAGCTATCTATTTATGCTTAATGTATGAGTAGCTTATTATGCGATATGATTTTCACAACTGTTTTGCCTAATTTTTTATGCGAAGTGGTCCATCAATATTGAATTCTTTTCTTTTAACAATTGAATTAGCGTTATTACTGATTGTTATCTGAAATCATTTTAGATCGCATAGCAGAAAGATTACACCCGGGTTAGTATAGACTTAGATAATTTTGTTTATTACAATACAATAACATGTCATTAGATTAAAGTAGAATTAGAGTGTCTTAATTAGGAACTGTTAGATCAGAATTATCAATCTTTCTCTCACACACACAATTGAATTGGGAAATTGGTCCCATATCCCCAGTCGGACCCGCTATACCAAACGAAAAAGGAGCTGCCAACCAAGGTCTAGACCGGGCGGGTATCCCCCTTGTTGTTGACCTGATTTTCGGGGCTTTCAACATATTTAGTGCTAGAAGGAGGGCCTCAAACTATGAATGACAAGTAAGTCCAAATCTAAATACCATTCTGAGAGTAAATTGCCCTCACCATCTCCCCCAACTTCTCCATTGCATTTAGAATATTTGAATCCATGGCCAGAAGTCGTAGGATCAACAGTCGCTGCTACAAACCCTAATATTTCAGAACAATCTACTATTGAACCGCCTGAAGTTGAATCTTTGATTCACAAACTTCAGCTATTTTCTATATCGCCACAAAGATCTGATAATTCTCAAGGCAGTGTGACTTCACAATATAACCCTGCTCATCCTTTGACCAGATTAAAGAGCGAAAAGTTTGGTGTCCAGCCAACTGAGTTACCTCTACCCACTAGGAAGAGAGCAAGGAAATCACTGAAAGGGTCCGATAGCGAGACTCTTTCGTCACCATCGTCCATCTCAACTTCCTCACCGCGAAGTCAACCATCCACTCCACCACTTCAAATCATTGTCCACCAACCTACTGGTACTTCTACATCTCCTTCTCAATCATCTGGAGTTATTATATCCTAATCTTCTCAACCTCAGGGATCATCTTCTCCACTTCCCTCTGTTAGTAGATCAGTGATGGCTCAATCTCCATGGAACAATCCAGGGGTAGTCTTAATGCCTGTGCCCTCGATTCAACTGCCAGCCCATCCTGAAAAATGGCTGCCTAAGTTTAACCCTGAGGCAGGCATGCTAATGGAAGAGCACATTAATAACTTTATGCTATCCATAAATCTTAATGGAGTTACCAACGAAGATGTTGTCATTCGACTTTTTCCTTATACTCTTCAGGGAATAGCCAGATCATGGTATTTCTCACTACCATCAGGATCTATCACTAGTTGGGATATCTTCCAAGAGCAATTCCTCACCAAGTTCGGTGATGATAGGTCTATAGTGACGTTAATCAATGACCTGTCAAATCTTAGGGCCGATTCAAAAGAACCCATCAAAGATTTCAATTCACGTTTCAAAAAATTGTTAAACAAAATTCCTACTACTTCCAAGCCCAGCAAAGAAGTGAGAAGTGAATGGTATATTACTACGCTACCAACAAACATAACAATGTTCGTAGACAGGGCTAATAAAACAACTTTAGCCGAAAATATGAAAGAAGCCATAGCAGTAGAGAAACGTATAATAGCCCTAGAAAAGAAATCCGCGATAGAGGAACGCAAATCCAAGAAGGTTACCTTCAAGGAAGACCCCAAGAAAAAACAATCCAGAGATCCATTCAATCTAGAAGGATTGCAAAAAGTTTTGAAGACCATGTCTAACGAGATGGTCGACATTAGAAAACAAGTGGCAGAAACTTCTTCAAAGAATCCCTACAGAGCTTTTAAAAGAGGCCCTTCAATTGATTCAAAGCCCCCCATTGCTATTAAAAGTGCTGAATCCGAAGAAGAAGAAGAGGAAAATGCTACTGAAGGGCAGACCGATGACGAAGAAGTTGTAGAGTTACAAGGAATGTGGGATTTCATCCTCCCACAAGAAGAAGATCAAGAAGCATTCCCAGTTAGTACACGAAGCAGAAATCAGCTTGATCCTCCTCAAACTATCACTAAGCCAAAGAGCGCAAGCTCGGCGATAAAGGATAAAGTCGCAACCAAGAAAACGACACCTAAAGCGACTCAAACCAGCCCAGTCCAAACAGATTTGTCTACTCCATCTAAAACGCTGATCATTTCGGACGAAATGGAGTACAATATTATAGAAGACATGAAGAAGACTAGGGCCAACATTACCCTTTACAAACTGAGCAAGTTAAAACATCGGCAAAAGATACTTTTGAAAGAATTACATGTTGTGCCAGTTGCACCTTTTCCTGCCGTTGTAATTTCTCAAGCTTCCCATGACATGGGAAGACCTCTGACTAGCGCGATGAACAAAGTTAATCCAAACGACATTGCATTAATTGGAGGAAGATCGAGATCTCATACTCCCCCGTTTCTTCTTACTTGTGAAATTTTTAATAAAAATGTGCATAATTGCTTAGTAGATTCGGGAGCTTCATCGAATATTTTACCAAAACCAATATGTACAAAATTGAACGTTCAACCACAAAAATCTATTGTGCGCATAGTCCAGCTAGATCGATCACAGGTCGAAGTAATTGGCGAATTGAATCAGGTTACCATAAGGTTGCCATCCAACCCAAAGGTATGTCAAGTTATCAACATTTTAGTTGCTGATATTCGAGAATTTTACGGCTTAATTCTTAGTAGGGATTGGTCAGAAAAACTCCATGGATACTTCGCAACTGACTGGTCACACATGTGGCTGCCCTACAATGGTAAACCAAATCAAATAAAAGTTGAACGAGAACGACATCAGAAATACATAGTAATAGAAATCAAGGGAGAAAATGAACCAGTAGCATATAACAACAACATTATTGGCAATTACTCAGTAGATTCTTTCCTAGGTAATTTTAATGCTCATACATCACCTTACTTAGAACATTCTTTTTTATCTCAAGTTGAAAAATTTTCTCAAACAGATAGTTCTAAATGTATCAATTTTTTAGATAGTCCTGTAAATAAATCTTCATTTTGGAAATTATTTTTTGATGGTTCTAAATCTAACGAAGGAGCAGGGGCAAGATGCATGTTAGTTAGTCCAGAAGGAGATAAAACTATGTTAACTTGCATTCTCGAATTTGATTGCACCAACAATACAACGGAATACGAAGCTCTAGTCCAAGGGTTGTACAAGGAAATTGGATTAAACGTCAAATACCTTCAAGTTTTCAGAGACTCTGAAATTGTAGTCAGACAGGTACGTAATACTATACATTGCTTATCAGGTCATTTAAAACATTATCAATCTTTAGTTCAAGATATGACTGAGAACTTTATAGCATTTAATATTTCATCAATTCCTAGACTCCAGAATGCAAGTGCATACCTTTTAGCTAACATAGCATCCAAACTTATCCCTTCAGAAGATTTTAGTCCAGATAGATTCTCAATAGAATTAATCTTTAGACCTTCTATTCCTGATAACATCACAAATTGGAGAATATTCAACGACGATCCTCATATCATGAGTTTTCTCACATCTGAAGGATCCTATACCAATCAAATAATAGACGAAGACCAACATGACCGACAATTGCAACAAGATAGCACTAACAATGCTATAACGAAATCGGTAGTCAAACTCGAAGACCTTTATGATTTGAAAGATCGGTTCAAAAGATCTACAAATTCAAAACTCCAGAGTTCAACTCTAAACTACGAATTAGTAAATCTAGGGACTAATACCAAACCCCAGAATATCAACCTAGGCCTTGGCCTAGCTCCCGAAGAAAAATTAGCATACATTCGTCTTTTGAGACAATACAAAAATGTTTTTGCTTGGAACTATGATGAACTTAAAATGTATGACACTTCCATCATCCAACATACTATTCCAATGATTGACAATGAAAACCCAGTTCAACAGAAGTTGAGAAAAATCCATCCCAATCTATAAAACCAGATCAAATCTAAACTCAACAAGCTATTGAAAGCCAAAATAATATTTCCCATTTGACATTCCAAATGGGTATCCAATATGGTCCCCGTTAGAAATAAAAACAGAGATATTAGAATCTATATTGACTTTCGAAATCTTAATAAAGCCTGCCAAAAGGATAATTTTCCTTTGCCTCCTATGGAACAAATTTTGCAAGCAGTCGCTGGGTCAGAGTTAATGTCCTTTTTAGATGGATTTTCAGGGTACAATCAAGTGTTGGTACATCCTGATGATCAATTAAAAACCACATTCAGAACCAAATGGGGTACCTACGCATATAAGAAAATGCCTTTTGGTCTGATTAATGCTGGTGCCACATTTCAGAGAGCCATGGACATCGCGTTCAAAGGTTTAGTGAATAATTCTGTGGTAATCTATTTGGATGATATAACTATCTATTCTAAAAAATTAAGTAACCATCTCAGAGATTTAAAACAAATCTTCCAACGTTGTTTAAGGTATGGAATTTCACTTAACCCGAAAAAATCCTTTTTCGCATTAAGTGAAGGAAAAATTCTAGGATTCATAGTGTCAAAATCTGGAATTCACATTGATCCTGACAGAATCAAAGAGATTTCTGAAATATCCCTACCTCACAACAAAAAAGCCATGCAATCATTCCTTGGTCAAATCAACTTTGTAAAGAGATTCGTTCCGGATTTTTCAAGAATCGTGTCTCCTTTGCAAATAATGATAAAAAAGAACTCAATCTTCAAATGGGGCCAAGACGAATATGAAGCATTCAATCTAATCAAACAAGTAATTGTCAATGCTCCATCTTTAGCAACTCCCAATTTTTCAAAGCCTTTTATTTTATATACATTTGCATCTGGCAAATCATACATAGCGATACTTACTCAGGCAAATCAAGATAAGGCAGAAGCCCCAATTGCTTTCTTCAGTTCAAATTTACAAGGGGCTGAATTAAATTATTCAGATGTGGAGAAATAGGCTTATGCTGTTTTCAAAGCAATTAAATATTTCAGACCCTTTCTACTCAAAACCCATACAAAAATCATTGTACTATTTCCAATAGTGAGAAATCTTTTAGTACAAAAAGAGGTGGGTTAGAAAAGAGCCAATTGGGTTACTGCCTTATAGGAATACGATGTAGAAATCAAACCAGCAAGCATTGTAAAAGGTCAAGGCTTTTGCAAAATGTTGGCCGGAGCATCGCTAATATCTGAAATTCCATCTGCAGACATACAAGTATACGAGGTAAGCCTAAACGATAATGAGTCATTATATGCCGATATCATTTATTATCTAAAGAATGGATATGCTCCTTCACACCTCGATCACACCAAGAAAAGAGCTCTAAGGTTGAAAGCCAAACAATATCAGCTCCTGAATGATGTTCTATTTAGAATAAATTATGATTATGTTCTCCTTAGATGTCTTGAGAAGTGTGAAGCTGAAAAAGTTTTGCAGGAACTCTACGATGGGCCAGCAGGCGGACACTATGTTGGAGATGCTACTACACATAAATTCTTACGTGCAGGCTATTACTGGCCCACATTATTCAAAGACTCACACAATTATGTGAGGAAATGTCAAATCTGCCAAACTGTCACCGGAAGACAAAAGAAACCATCTTTGCCATTACAGCTAGTCAACATTGAGCAACCTTTTGATCAGTGGGGATTGGACATAATAGGTGAGATCATTCCTCACTCTTCTAAGCAGCATAGGTATATCCTTACAGCAACAGATTATTTTACGAAATGGGTAGAAGCAGTTCCACTCAAGACGGCTAATGCTGAACATATCATTGAGTTCATAGATCAATTTATAATCACCAGGTTTGGGTTGCCTTCCACTTTAATGTTTGATAATGCATCATACTTTTCTGGAAATGCAAGGTCTAAATTTGCACTTAAAAGAGGTTCCAAACTTAAATACTCTGCCAATTATTACCCACAGGGAAATGGGTTAGCTGAATCTACAAATAAAAACCTAATCAGGATTATCAAATGAACAGTTGACCAAAATCATAAAAATTGGCATAAGTCTTTAATATATACTTTATGGGCAGATCAAATAACGCAGAAAGCCTCCATCAGCACTTCTCTGTTCAATTTGGTTTATGAAAAAGAAGTGGTTCTCCCAACTCATTTAGCAATCCCCTCTTTGTTTTTAGTTCAATATATTGATGAAGTACCAACTTCCTCCTTATAGCTAAGGAAAATGGAAATAATTAAGTTAGAAGAACAACGAGAACAAGCTAAAAGAATTCATGCTCATCATCAAGCATTGGTAAAATCCTCTTTTGATTCAAACGTGATGACCAAAAAAGATTTTCAGATGGGAGATTTAGTTTTAAAATGGGACAAGGCCCATGAGGAAAAAGGGAAACATATAAAATTTCAACGAATGTGGCTTGGTCCTTTTCAGATTGTAGAAGTCATAGGTCCGTCCACTTTTATGTTGTAGGATTTAGCAGGGAAAAGAGATTCTTTACATGTTAATGGCTAGATCCTTAAGAAATATTTTCCTTAGAAGATTATTCCTCTATTTTGTAGATTAGATTTTTATTTTCATAAAACTAGTTGTGAATGGTTACATTAGGAATTTACGAAAAAGACACCAATTCTCTTTCAGATTTTGATCTTTCGCTTGTATAAATAGCAAATATTTTGGAAAATTGATCTCTATTATAGAAAGATACAGTTAAAGACTCTAGCCTAGATATGATACTAGTTTCAACTTCATAAAATTTGATGAAAACAACCTTGAGTGAGAATTTTTTTTATATCAGTGCAATGAAAGGTATCAATAACAAAACAAAGATTCTCTGTAGAACAGCTCTTTCCAAAAACTCTACTCTTGTCGTCTAGAGCTATCTTAAGGAAACAATGACTTCCTCCCTACTAAGGAAATCACAACTTTCATAGGAACAATCCAAGGATACACTTTATCTTAAAGAGTAAGAGGTCTCATCACGAGCCGGCTTATCATAATCACAGATATTATAACTTGTTGACTTTGCCAATACTGCATACCACAACACGGCAATGACTCAAGATTGTTGCAATCAAAAGACAAGGGGTCTCATCACGAGCCAGCTTGTTCAGCAAAGTTATAAATCAAGTGAATGACTGTGTCATAAATTGGCTATCAAACCGAGACATTGCTCTTTAAGAGTAAAAGAAAACCAAAAGAACAAGTGTGGATGTGGATTCTTCTTTGAGAGTTGTAGGTTTCTTTAAGTAGGATACAGGATCATTGCTGGGTAATAGGTAACCCTGTCAAGGCTATGAACGCCTGCTGGCAGCAGTGGCTCTATCTATGACAAATGAGCATATTTAAAACTAGTTTACAGAGAAGACTTTGTTTTATCTTTACAAACCAAGTAATGACTGATGTAAATACAAGGACTAGCTTGAGGAAGCAAATAATCAAGGTTGAAAATGGTTGAAACAAAATATCATTAACAGGTTAAAGCATAATGTACTTTATCTTTCTATAATAAAGTTTAACTTTCTTGAAAATTTTATGTTTTGGAAGTTTAGAAAATTCAAAAGAAAGACAGAGATAACTGGTTCTTCCAAGTGAATCGCCAATTGTTGTGGCCACCAACAACCCCCCCTTTTATTTGGTGTTATTACTAATACTAAATAAGTGGGGACCCTTGGTTAAAAAATTTTAAAAAATGAATTAGTGCTTGTATTTCCTTTTAATAAAACTTACCATCATAACTTAGGAAAATACCTTTGAAATCTAAAAAAGTTTAAGTTTTATGATGGCGAAAGATAAAATTACTCCCTAAAGTAATATCGCATCGCATGCTTTAAAATGCAATTACACCAAAAACCGCAAAAAACGCCGATATGCGATAGCGCTTATTGCAAAATCGCATCTCGCAAGCAACTTCTTAACACAAAATATGCACATACCACAAACTTGTGATATTGCGATCAGGTGATCATACAACCATGCGATATTGCGATCAGACGATCATACAACCATGCGATATTGCGATCAGGAGATCATACAACCTTGCGATATTGCGATATCGCGATAAGACGGCAGAGCGATCTTGCGATATTGCAATATTGCGATACAACGCCATCGCAAACTTTTCTAGCTCATTATTCAAGAAAAAGATTTTTCCATTAAACGAAACCAGGTTATGCGCTTTAATGCTAATTAATTGAGTAGTTGCCAGTTGTTAAGGAAATATGATTTTGTGTTTATCAAAGAGCCAGTGCACATAAGGTGATATACTTTTGCAGGTCTTCAGCATTTAAAGCTTTCCCATCATTATTTCTTATCATTACTCTCACCTCACTTGTAAACTGCAGGAATGAAGAACAAAAAGTTATACAAGGCAGTATACAAGAAATTATGGGGAAGAAAGGTGATGGCTCCAACGTCTGAAGACAGAGAAAAGGCGTTCTTATACGCAGACACCACATGCAACAGAGACACGGGTATTTCCACATGGGAAGGCATATATAATCTACTTGAGGAAGAGAATCTTAAGGTAATGGGATCTGCAGCTACTACAGACTCATCAAGGTTGTCCAAAGCGTCAGTTGTAGAGTTAGCTTGTTCACTCTTGCACCAGAGAGCAGCAAGGCCCAAAATTCTCCCCTGCACAGATATGGTTAAAAGGGTACTAGACAGCGCTGATATCAAAAATAGACAGTTTAAGACTCAGGGTCAAGAGCTCACAGGACCATTATCTTCACAAAATTTCAGCTTTTTATCCGCTAAAAGAAAGCATGCAAGAGGCGAAAATCGCAACAAGGAAGCCCTGATCAAGAAACAGAAGCAGTTTCCGATGCGCGATTAGCACCTAGCGCTAATCGCGCATCGCTGAGTAAAACTTCTCGAAATGGAAAGCCTCTAATTACTCAGTCTCCTGTAAGCAAAGTACCAAAAAGATAGTGTCAGCTCTTGTTGAT
Source organism: Pinus taeda (assembly GCA_000404065.3). NCBI lineage: Eukaryota > Viridiplantae > Streptophyta > Pinopsida > Pinales > Pinaceae > Pinus > Pinus taeda. The sequence continues at coordinate 79,448 of APFE031396472.1, read as the reverse complement.
TCTGTTTTTGCAGCACATTTAAAGGCTGAAATTGGCCAACAGACTCTTCTCAAGCAAATGATGAATACTTGCGACATTAAGGAGTAAATATAGAAATAGTTAGATTTTAGATTTAATTTTAGAAATAGTTTTGCTTTATTTTTGCCTAGAGAAAGGACGGTCATTTAAACCGCATCCTAAATTTTTGTAATAAGAAATTTTTAGATATAGTTCATAGTATTTAAACCCTTCTCATGCATTTAGAGAAGGGTCCAGAAATTTATCAAAAACTTGTCCTCAGAACATGCACTTTTGCACCCTCCGAGGAGGTTTTGATGAATGAATGGAACAGGATTTATTGATTTTTTCATTTCATGTCTGCTACTGATGTTCTACTTCTGTACTCTTAGTGGATGTTGGATTGAGAAGAAACAAATCGTTATCGCTTGAAGCTCATGAGTAGAACTAGTTATAAATGGTACTTCTATCTCTTAATTGTTTCTATTTCCTGTGTTAAACTGATATTTCAGTTCAGTTGTTTATATGTTAATGCGTGAATTCCTGAGTTATCATTTGGCACTTTTGTACGGTGATAGCTATCTATTTATGCTTAATGTATGAGTAGCTTATTATGCGGTATGCTTTTCACAACTGTTTCGCCTAACGTTTTATGCGAAGTGGTTCATCAATATTGAATTATTTTCTTTTAACATTTGAATGATCTTTATTACCGATTATTATCTGAAATCATTTTAGATCGCATAGCAAAAAGATTACACTCGGGTTAGTATAGACTTAGATAATTTTCTTTATTAGAATACAATAGCATGTCATTAGATTAAAGTAGAATTAAAGTGTCTTAATTAGGAACTGTTAGATCAAAATTATCAATATTTCTCACACACACACAATTGAATTGGGAAACTAGTCCCATATCCCCAGTCGGACCCGCTATACCAAATGGAAAAGAAGCTGCCAACCAAGGTCCGGACTGGGCGGGTATCCCCCTTGTTGTTGACCTGATTTTTGGGGCTTTCAACACTCTCCTGATCACCTTGTAAGGCCCAAAGAATCTCGGTTGCAGCTTCTCGGCCCCCTTATGCTTCAATGTTGACTACTGGTATGGCCGCAATCGAAGATACACTAGGTCCCCTTCCTCAAAATGCCTCTCCACCCGATGCCTGTCAGCATACATCTTCTGCTATTTTTGAGTTGTCTACAAGTTATCCTTAAGAGCCTTGAGGATATCTTGGCTCTCTAGGATCCAATCTTTGTCCTTTAGGGCCCTAGTGTCTCCAAAAACAATGTCAGCAAAAGACAAAGCATCATACCCGTACAAAGCACAAAAATGAGTCATACCAATGGACATGTGATGTGTCGTATTGTAACAATACTCTCCCAGATGCAACCATCGAATCCAAGCCCTTTGTTGTCCTATCACATTGTTCTTGAGATAACCCTCTAACCACTTGTTCACCCTCTTTGTCTGGTTGTCAATTTGTGCATGGTAACTGGTGCTTATGGTGAGCTCAATGCCAACTAGCCTGAAAAGATCCTACCAAATTCCCCCCATGGATCGACTATCTCGATCACTGACTATAGTCTTAGGGAGTCCATGCAGACAAAATACCTCCCTAAATAACAACTCTGCCACCTATGAAGCTAAATATCATGTCGGAATGGCAAAGAAATGTGAAAACTTGGTCAATCGGTCGACCACCACAAAAATACAATCCTTCCCTTGTACTGAGGAAAGTCTGATGTTGAAGTCCATAGCGATACTCTCCCATTTCCCCTCAAGGATAGGAAGAGGCGGCAATGGTCTCGCTGGACGGTCAACTCTCCTTTGTTCCTCCAACAAGCCTTGCATTCCTGCACATGCATCAACACGTCCCCTTTGAGGCCCTTCCATGTGAAGTGCTCTCTCACTGCCATATAAGTCTTCCTGAACTCCTGGTGTCTAGACAAAGGAGAATCATGTGTTGCATGAAGGGCGCGCTCCCTCAACTAGGACCCTGCAACCAAGAATATGCGCCCTTTGTAATATATAACCTCATCCATCACCCTATAACACTCATCTACATAGCTTCCCTCCAAGATCTCACATGCCCGACGATCCTTGGAGTACTCTACCAATAACTATGCCTTCCAATCATGGCAAATGCTCATGAGAGAAAGTCCTGCTAGTCTTTTGGATAGTGCATCCACCACCACATTGTGCTTCCTCTACACATACTCAATTTCAAAATCATAGGCCTGCACCTCGTTGACCCACCTTTGCTACCTATCATTGAGGCCCTTTTGCCCCATGAAGTGGCGAATACTGTTGTGATCTGTCTTCACCTGAAATTGGTTCCCCACCAAGTATTGTCTAAACTTGGCCAATGCATGCATTATGGCCAACATATCCTTGTTTTATATGGAATATGACATTAATGTGGTAGGAGCTTCTGACTCTCAAAAGAAATAGGGTGCCCTCCTTGGGAAAAGACTACCCAATCCCTACATCCGATGCACCACACTCCAATGTGAAAAGCTATGTAAAATTTAAAAGTGCCAATACTGGGCAACAAATCATCACCTCCTTGAGGTGATCAAATGTTGCTAAAGCTCCCTCTATCCACGTAAAAACCCCCTTCTTAGTCAGATCAGTAAGGGGTGTTGCCAATTATGAGAAGCCCTTCACGAACTTCCAATAATAGGTACAGATGCCCAAAAATCCTCTCAGCGTTGTCACATCTCGAGGCTCTAACGAATCCCGAGTGGCCCAAATATTATCCTCGTGCACCTTGACCCCATCTGCACCTATGATGTACCTCAAGTAGAGCATCTCTGTCAACCCAAACTCACAGTTGGACATCTTGGCGTAGAACTACTGCTCCTCCAATATATGCAATATTGTCTCTAGGTGTTGCAGGTGCTACTCTCATGTCCTGTTTTAGATCAAGATGTTATCAAAGAATACTAGTACAAACCTCCTCAGTTGGCCTCGGAACACATGGTTCATGCATGACTGAAAAGTAGCTGCTGCATTGGTCAACCCAAAAGGCATGACCAGGAACTCAAACTTCCCATAATGACATTTGAAAGTTGTCTTCAGGATGTCTTGCTCCGTCACCTGAATCTGATGATACCCTGACCAAAAATCTATCCTAGAGAAGTACTTGGCTCCTCTAAGTTCATCCATCAACTCATCAACACATGAAATGGGATACTAGTTCTTCAGCATCTTCTTGTTGAGGGCCCTATAGTCAATACACACACGGAGAGTCCCATCCTTCTTCTTCACCAGCACAACTGAAGAAGTGAATGGACTAGTACTCGGTCTAATATGCCAACGCTAATAGCTCCCTGATGGCCCTCTCAATCTCATCCTTATAGGCTTTGGGATGCCTATAGGGTGTAGTGATGACAGCCTGCACACCAGGCTCCAGCTCTACAGTGTGCTTGAATCTCCTGTCAAGTGGTTGTCCCGGTAGTATGTCTCCAAAGACTACCAGATATCTATCAAGTACTTCCTGTATGTCGAGATGTGATGGCTTGGCCTTCCACCTAGCCTCTGAAATCCTCAGCTCTACTACCCATGCTATGTCTCCATGCCTCAAATCGGCCTCCATCCTGTGGGCCAAAACTATCTAAGGGGGGTTCGAAAGCATGCCCTGAAGAACCACCTGCTTTTCATCCGGCCCAACAAACTCCATCACAAGCTGCTTCCAATCGGTGGTAGCTCATCCAACGGAATACAACCATTGGACACCCAACACCACATTGGTGTCCAGTACATCCACCACAAAAAAAGTGGTTTGTCATCGAATAGTTCCCCATGGTCACTGTCAGAGTGGGAATATATCAAGTGCACTACATAGTCCTGTCTCCTCGTATTAGCACTAAAAACCCCTCAAACTCGACAATGGCGATGGCCCTCCTCTGGACCATCTAAGCATCAGTAAAATTGTGGGTGGCCCTATTGTCTACTAAAACTGAGACACGCTGCCCTTGCACCATACCTCTGATCCTCAAAAAAATTGGGAATCCTGCACAAAGAAGCTAGGACTCCCCCGGATAGTGCAAAAGATGCTCCTTCCTATGGTGGTGGTGGTGGTGGTACCCTCCCTGTTGGATCCTCATTGTCTCCTCCACCAAGCTCCAACTCTACCTCATCTTCTTGATCACTCTCTGAGGTCCTTCCTAGTCTCATCATCCAACTATCCCTGCCCTTGGCCTGTTCTCTGTGCTGCAAGAGCTTCAATATCACCTCCCTTCTGAGTGTAAGGAGTGCATGGAGGAAATGGTGCCCAGGTTTTGGGGATGGCCCCCTACATATCTCGCGTACAAGTCACTACCTCTAGAAGAGTAGATGGTCTGTGTGACATCACCAATCCTTGCAGTGGCTCTGTCAACCCCTCCGCAAATGTGTATATTGTCCTAGCATTTGACAAATCAGGCACCATGATTGAGGCCCTCAAGAACTCTGAAATATAATGCTCTGGATGTCGTCTACCTAAGATGATTCAAATCCATGAAGTGAGCCTCTGGACCCCTCCAATCAAAACGCTCCACTACTCTCCATGTGAAGTCCTCATAGGAGGTCACACTGACATACCCCAGGGTGGACAAGCCATGAAACCACTAATCATGTGCCTCCCCCTCCAAATGCAATGTGTCCATCTTGATGGCTTCTACCTCCATCATCATGTTGATCTGGAAGTATGTGTCCAGCTTCTCCACCAAATCACATGTTGTGCATTAGCTAGTCCCATCATAGGTGGGAAATACATCTTCTCAATGGTGTGGTGTAGCTCATAATTTAGCGTACCATGGCTTCCATAACCCTTCCCCTTCTCATTTTGTTTGAGCTGGCAATAATCTCTGAAAGATAGAGCCTCTCTGAAATCTGCTCCCATGGACTACCACTCCCTGAAATGATCTCCCATCAATGATTGATCCTCTCCTCCACTGACTTCTCCCTGCGCCAAAGGTATAAAAGAAGGTAAAGTAGCTTGATTTGGCTCACTCGAGGATGGCCGCTATGTAATAGGTGAAAGGTGATTGAGCGGTTGAGAGGCCCCTGAAGTCTCTCCAAATATAAGATCCTGGTGAGTGCTCCGCTCTTGGTTCTTTATCTTCACCTTGTCCAGCATCTCCTTCTGCCCTTTTTCCAAATCTCTCAAGGCCTTCAGGAGACTATCGAAGGCCATTTCTTCCCTACTCTTGGGCTTCTCCATATCCTCTGCTACCATTTCCTTCCCATGATCCTCTGTGTCAGGAGTAATCTCCAACTCCCTCTCCCTGCTCTTGTACCTTTTCCTCCATGGATGAGCCAAAATCTAAGCTATGATACCACTCTAATGTTCCAAACTTAAATAAATAGCGATGTGTAAAGAAAAAATGATTTACAACATAGAAAATTTCAACAATCAGTAAATGCTCATAAAAACTCTAGAAGTAGAATGAGTTGAGCCATTTATTAATCAATGGAGCAAGCACAATAATATGGAGGAATTCCCCTGGGATTGCCTCAATGGCAAGCATGACAAAGCCTAGGTGATAAGACAATGAACTCAAATACTGGAAATGATTTCTCCTCTAATGCTCTGCATTGTCCCAGAAAACTACACTATTGGCTGGAAAGGAACTGCAAGAAACTCCACCTCCACTGCTCAGAAAATGCTATAACTTCATCCCCAAGCTCCTTGAGAAAAACCCACAAAAACCTAGAAAGGTTTTGTTCTGAATCCAACCTCCCAAATTCGGCCTCCAATATGCCCTACTCCCTCCAAACTGCTCAAGAATACAACCTGCAAGGAATACTAGCAAAATCCTCCACCTAAGCTCTGGAAATGTAGCAATCTCCTCCACAAATTCTTCCCTTATCTCCCTCAGCAAAGTCTAGCCTCAAAGACTGATACTCTACCTCCCACGTGTGCACCAAATTCTACCTTTGCACTAGCCTAGGAAGTGCGAAAGTCACACTACAGAGAAGCACTCTCCTCCAGCTCCCAAACTCTCCAAAATGACAGAAAATTTTTTATGCGTCTTGTCTGGAAATCCTCCTAACCAAAGCTCCTCTGCAATATGCCACAAACAATGTCGGCCTCCCTCCACTACATCCTCCAAAAATACACACCACCTAGTGATGAATGCAACTGCTAGAAACCAAAATGAAATCCTCCTCTAGAAAGACTAAAGAAAAACCTCTCTAGGGTGGCACTCGAAGTCCCCCAAAGAAAGGGTGAGATCTTCCCTTGAAGAACTCTTTCTAAACAGCAAGTGACTCAGATAAGTAGCTCGAGCAACTAAAGAGAAATTTGATATGCCAAAAGATGAATGAAATGAGGAGAGTTTCCTTCCTTATATAAATTTCATGGAACACTTTTCCCTCCATTTCCCCTCCATTGTGGGTCCCTCACTTAACCAATGACTTCTCCTCCATGCAAATCAAACTAGGGAATTTGTATTCTCCTAGTGTGGGTGACCTCCACGTATAACTTAACCCAAACAAAATAACTTGTGCTAAGTCTAACCTCCTAATAAAATCAAATGGGTCCCATCACCTCCAAAATTGGCCCCAAAATGTAATAATTAACCTTGTTCTGAATTAATTTAGGAAGGGACACAACACAGAGAGAGGGAGTGCTTGTTTGAGCATTGCTAAAGGATAAGCAATTTTTGGTGAGGAGGATTGTAATATCCCCAATTTTGTGAGCATGGGAGTCACTAAAGAATTTTGCCCAATTTTAGTAATATTAATTAAAAACGGGAAAATATTATTGGAGAAAGGTAGCTAGTATTATTTCAATGGAGAATAGTGGTAAATTATTATTTTATTAAATGGTGGCAAAAGTAACTTAGTGGAAAATGGCCTCCACCAATAAAATTATATTAAAAAAGGAGTCTAGTGGCATGAGGAGAAATTATAAAAGGAGGATGGACCTATTTTGTGGATTATCTTTTGGCTATTACACTACATATTTCATTTTCTTTTGGAGTTGTTTAGCATAAGGGCCAGAGTGTTGTTTAGAACCAGGAATTTCAAGTGGAATTCCACCCTCATTTCATAGAACTTCAAGTGTCTCCCTGGTGAGGTAATTTGGGAGTCCAGTTCATGGCTTCCTTTGAGCTTATTGCAGGAAGATCAACTCTGTGCATTTCCTGGTACAACTTTTGGAGCATGAACTGTGGGTTAGAGATTTTGGGCTTTTGGAGAGAGCTTTCCCTTGGTTGTATTAGGAATTTGTTGGCATTTTGAAGGGCAGAGATTGAGGGAATATCCAAGGCCAAATTTCTCTCATTTATACAGTGCACTAAGCTCATTGGATGAAGTTTGCATAAGAGAGAGGAGCAGTAGATTCCGAGAGAGGTTGGGGTTGGAGAGAAATCCTATTTTTAGAGGAGAATTTGTGTTGAGTTTGGTTGGCTATTTAGTAGTTTTTAGGAGAAAAATTGAGTAGAGCATTTTCAGCAATGTGTAGAGTCTACCTGGCAGGGCCATTCGCACTTTTTGGGGTCATCCGGGTCAGCTCAAATTTGGCCAAACCCCTTCTGGGTTTTTTTTAGGATTGGTGTGTAGATACCAGGGTTAATTTTTCAGAATTTTCTGAGGGATATACAAGGTAGAAACCCAGTAGGGCGTATAGCCAGTCAAAGAGTCATTTGCACCATTTTGGAGGGCTTCTTCATCATTTGGATTCAACCCAAACCGTTTTTGGGTTTTGGGAGAGGAGTTCAGAGCTAAATTTTCAGAGTATTTCGTGGAGTATTCAGCCCTATGACTAGCATTCCAGTCAGCAGTCAATAATCGATTATTTCTCGGTAGTACACAGATCAGTCTAGGACCATTCTTACCACTTGGGTCTGGGACAACTTTTTGGGTTCTTCTCAGCTTACAAAGCAAGCCTAGGTTCCAAAATTTTAGCTCATTTTATGTACTCTTTTATCATAAAATTAATAAAGTGGCTCGGATTGTGTTGTTGAACATTTTGGTGTTTTAATTATTGTGTATTGGTTCTCGTTTATTTATTGTCCCTAGTCCATAGCTTGGTATTAGCTGTTAAATTCCAATTAGGAATATTACTTCTTCCAAGAATGATGATAAAAAATTCATTACTAATTATCAAACTTACACAATACAACTATTTATATGATATAGACATGCTTGCACATGGCAAGCCTTGCCTATTGGCCTCTCTTACAGCTAGCTTGGTGGATTAGAATAAATTTGCACCTATCTTTGGTTTTTAATGTATAAAATGGCTTTATGATGACCCATGAATTCCAAGATCCAAAAATTGACTATGTTGAGATGCAAAACTAATGGCGTGCTAAGATGATAGAGAGAGCACAATATAAATTAATGATGCAATGATGATGAAGTGTGCATGGAACATTAAGCATTTGAAGTTGCAAAACCATCTACCAAGTCATTGGTGATTGGGCATCCACTTGTGCCTTATGCTTCTATTTCCATGTAATTATCTCTTTGTTTCAATTTCTTAGATGGGGCATGAGGTCCTATCTCTTTAGTGCCTAAATAGGTATAATATTATGTGTACATTTATAGTTCTATTACGTTTTTCTTCATTGTAAAAATGAGTTCTTTTTTTGGTAGGAACTTATGGTCAACACAAGCAAACAGCCTCTTCCAACATGGGATATTATGGTGAAGTAGATATGTATCACTACTCATGGATGCTACCCTTATGATAAGTTGTTGCAAGTGGGGGTATCTATTCCATGGTCCACCAAATTTTCTCAAAACTTGAACTTGGGCCCAACCACATGAAATGGACCCATCTTAGCAAGCTAGGGGCCTATCACTAACTTTTTTTAGATTAAAACCATTTGAAAATATTATTGAGCTTTAAACATTAATAAAAATGGATTTAATGGGAAAATTATGATTTGGGTACGTAAAGGGCATAAATGTGAAAAGAGGAGTGTTCATGATAGAAGAGAAGGATGATGGGAAGTTCCATGTGGGTATGGAGGGAGAGATGAATGGTGAGGGGTATAGTGCAAGGCACTAATATACAAGTGCATGTTAGGGTTGTAAGAATATATAAATTTTGGCAGGGATCTTCTTAAGTGGTTTATATTCCAAGTTTATAGGTCTTGAAACAATGTAGGGTGCAGTAGCTAAAAGGAAACAAGGGTATAGTTCTTTCTACAAAATACTTAGGTCATACGATGGAGGAGTTTAAGTTTTCAGTAATTTCTTATGGTATTGGGGACTAGATATTTTCAAGAGGTTGGATTGCACATGGTGTGCATAGTAGGGATAATGTTTATTGCTAGAGCATCTAATCTTGTGAGAGAACCCCACCTTACTTGGAATATTTCTTGAAGGAAGGTAGGTCATCTATTACAAGGTACACTAACCATTTCTGTAATAATGTGTTAGCATTTAATGTAATGTAATTTTAATATGAATCACAAGTTGAGCTGGGATATTGATCGTTGTTGATTGTATCCTAGTTCCCACACTTCACTTAGGAGGTTATCCTTTGCCCTTAGTCCAATGTGACCATCATTGAGGCCTTTTCTTTCCACTATTTATGAGGGGTAAAAATAGGAGGCACCAATTGATATATTGTGCCCAAGGTAATCCGTACTCATCACTTTCCACTAATCCCTTGTATCCACCTCCATTCTTTGATGATCATTTGTTACCAGTACCAATACCTTTAATCCTCATATTTGAGTAAGGGCCCTGAAACTTTACCTTGAAGAGGTTGATGCAACTGAAAGAAATATAAAAGCATATATAGCCACAAATGAAAGAAAATGTAAAGTTCAAAAAATGTCTAGGAAAATTAAAGTGCATGGACAAAATCCTAGCATAAGCTCTACCCCCCTCATTATCCATCACCTAATTCCTATCATATCATGCTCAATATAAATGAATGATACTTATGAATTTACCAATCCTTATGAGAAATAAATCATTGCATCGTTAAGATCGTTAAGGGGTATCAGAAAGCATCAAGCAAGCTAGTTACCTAAGTTATACAAGAAACAAAAATAAAATCATTGAAGAAAAAGGTGCACTACAGGGTGGTAAGAATAGGCTGAGGAATGTAACTCAGGACCCCATGATTTATCCCTCTTCACATCATTACACTCATGATGTCGGACCTCATTCAACTAGTACTAAGGCATAACATCTTCCTTGAAGTCTTTCCCATTCCATGCCCACCTTTTTCACGTGTTGGAAACTAGGAAGATACTAAGAGGAGGGATGAATCTATGTCTTATAATTTTTGACAATTTTTTACCCAAACAATCACATGCAACAATATAGCTAAGCACCAATCACATAAAGTTTGAACACAAGAAGTTTATGTGGAAACCCATAGAGGAGAAAACCACAAATTATTTTTTATTATGATGTAAATGCAAGCACCAACTCCCACTATTTGCAGACACCAACCTGCTAGAGGCACTAACCCCATAATCTTTACAGGCACCAACCTCAAGGAGACTCCAACTCCCTGATCTACGGATACCAACTTGATCTAGTTTCTCCCTTTTTCATGCATTTTCAAACTCAGATCCACAAGCTCTTTCATTAAAATATTATTGAACCAATTGTTTAAATCTCATATTTGCTTATCTTCTTTGATCTAACTTTCAACTCTTTTTCGTATTTGTTCCATAACTCATTTATTTACCAATTATCCAGATTTGAACTTCAACTCTGACTCAAATTTGATCACAACATTTAGATCCGCTCTCTTTTCTAGTTCTTTCTCTGCAACAACCTCTTCTTCTCACATTCAAACTCTGTGTATACTAAATTCGAGCTAGAACTTCCTCTTTTCTCATACTCAGCCTCTATGCAACATAGCACTGCCTTCTCTATCTCGGATTTGCTTCTCAAACATAGTATTCATTCTCTTTTTTACAGTGCAACTCTCTTCACCTTGATTAATCTCAATTATAGCTCATCTAGTGCCCCACTATACTCTCTCTCCATGTTATTCATGAGGTATACTTCTACTTAATTTACATGAGAACTACACTTGATCACATCGTCTATATTTCCTTTCATAGATGTTGCATCAACAACTCATTCGATCTTTTTTCTTAATTTAGCATCTAAAATAGGTTTAAATCCACTAATGGAATTTTGGCGCCTGAACATTAAATTTTAGTCTCATGGCCCTCACATGTTTACCCCTTCACCGGATAAGATCGTAGGCTAGAACTGAGGGCTTAACCCTTAAAGCACTTAGCTTGGACTACTATATATGATCCAACGATTAAACAACCACCAACTTCACCCACATGCTTTGTGGCTCGATCAATTCAACCCCAGAGAAGTCACCTTGAAGCCCCCCTACTTGTTTGAGCTTTAACAAGGAGGGGGTTTGCAATTTGCCGTATATGTGACTTAAATCAACCCCACCTTGTCAGAGCGCACCAAGTGATCCCGTGTTTCGATTAGAACTGATAACTTCAAAGCCACTTGAAGGCCCCCTCCTTGCCTGAGCTTTAACAAATGGAGGGGGGGTTAGAGTTTTTTCATATGTTCCCCCATGCAATTTGGCGCCATATAGATTAATAGGGCCCACTTTCATTGAGCTCCAACTATCAACCAAATTGAATAACACTGTGAAGCCTTACAAAATTGTTCCTTGGCACAAATCTTGAGGCTCTACCACCTCACCTGCCAGGCCACTTCCATGTCAATTCCTTGTAGCCTATCATGCCACATCACCACCATGTCATTGCCATGTGTTATAGGCCATTTTTTTGCACCTAGTCAATAGGCCTACAAATCAAATCAATCCACATCTGTGAACATGTTGTCATCATCCCTAGACAAAGCCCTAAGTGTGACCTTTCCGAATTTCTATGTTTCTGGGTCTAACTACTAAAAATCAATGCTTTTGAGCCCCAACGCACCCTTTCCCTTTCGAAACTTGCGTTTTCAGCGTTGGTTGCTCCCTTTTACACTAGCACTCATCAGCACTAGTTTCTCCTTGATAGGGGTGCGTTGATTCTAGAAATTCAGGAAAATTAAAAAGATTTCTGAAGCTTCCTCTTTCAAAAGCTTATAGGGGATTGTTTTAACTATTTACCTTGGATAAGAAGCTCGAGCGCTATATGATCCTACCTTGGATACTTCAGCTGTTATCCATTGAGATCATCCTCCCGTTATAAGTGGATCTCAAGCTCACTATGGTAAATCCTAAACTACCATCCCTCTCCTATAAATTTACTATTATCCATAACATCAAGGTTGGCTTTTGAAGACTCATCATGCCCTCATACTATTGCCTTGAATCTAAGAGAGTCATCATCTTCATGCATTAGGGTGACATTGAGGTGTTCTTTGTGACAAGGAAGAACAAGTTAACTTGGGGAGATCTCTCCAAGATCAACTACTATTCTTGGTTGTAAACTCTCTCTTATTTCTATCAATACAAAGGGTATATTTTTTTCCTATATGTGTTATCTCATGTATTCCAATGCCTCGTTGATTCATTGAATAGAGTAATTGAATTATGCTATGTAGATATTGTGGATCCTTGGCTTGTTTTGGTTGTATGTGCAGGTTCTAATTATAGAATTTGGAGCTACGATTGGAGCTTACAAGACAGGAGGAAAGTAAACCTTGTGACAAATTCCAAGTAAGCCTCTTTTCCATCGTTTAATTTCTCTAAGGGAAACTCTATATTCTTTTATTTTTGTTGTTCTAGACCAATCCACTAGGTTTAGGGAAGATACTTTTGTCTACAATCGTAAATTGTGTATAACAAATTGGCGACCACATTGGGGATCGTTTCATTCCCTTAGTGGTTTCCTTGACCTTAGCACTTGTTTCACCCCTGGAATTAACATTCATTGCCTCACTCAGACCTTGATTGACCCTAGGAAAACCCTTCTCTAAGCTTGATTTTATTTTTTGTGTCGTAATTTGGCAAGATCTGCATCAACGCTCCCCCTAGTCTAGAGACAGAGTGCCCCAGCACACCTCCTTCTTATTTGTGCCCATGTTGCAAAGCACTGGTGCCCTTTCTGAACCCGCATTAATCCTTTTAAGATGCAAAAAATTGCCTCTTATGCCTTGTTCTCTGATCTACTTTGTTCCAGCTAGTTTTCCTTCTACCCCTGAGTGTGCCTTGGTCTCTAAAAAGCTTTCACTTTGTTTGCTTTTGCTTTTAGTAGCCTTTGATAAGAACATGTTTGGATTTTTCTTTTTTCTTGTCAATTAAGTCATTATCAAACTTTTTCTTGATCATTGATTTCTTGAAAGAGTTGGTATTACAATCGTCATTCTGTGTAGTTTGTTTTATCAGTGATTTAGCAAGCATCTTAGTTTTCATTTCATTTGGAAATTAAGTGTGTTAAAATTATGAAACTGCGGTAAAAATCCACTTTGGAAAACTTACATGATGGATATAATGATTTCATTTAATTCCTCTTTTCGAGAGGACCAAAATCGACCTACAGATCATCTTATTTGGACAAGAAAAAGTTAGTTTTTGAATTTATTTATCCACTCATGTATATTGGATTAGGTCGGCCCTATGTACAATTGGATAGGCCAGCCACAACATCTAGTGGACCCTCATGGAAACCTATATATATAATAGACCTCGAGCTCATTTAGAGACAATCATCAAGCACTTTCTTCTCTCTTCTATTGTTTGGTTCGCATAGGTTTGTTGGAGGAAAACTTGCACAAAGGGTCTGAAACTATAGGAACAAAGCTTGCATGTGTCTAGGGTTTATGAGTGTCGAACGCATGCTTGTAACTAAGGATTTTTGTTGCTAGAAACTTGCACAATATGGTCAAGTGAGCATCTAGGAAGTCTCGGACGTTCGTACCCAGTGTCTAAGGGAGTTTCCGGGAAGCTAGGGTTTCCGCAATCTAGTTTGGCCCTGGATGCTCGCATGTAATTCACTTGGGAGTGTCCAGGTCATTATCAGACTATTGCATAGACTGTCTCAGGGAGAATTTGGGACCAAAAGATGAATTATCAATACTTTGAAGTTTTCGCTTAGTGACAACAGTATTCAACTGTTGACTACAGTCAGTGACAATGTATTACAGTCCTCAAAATCATGGTTTTTCGAGTATAAGCATGTTTCGGGTCATGTCATGGATGCTATAGTTATTTTATTGCATAGATGAAGATTTGAGGCAATGTACTTTCTTTTGTTGAATCATTTGATGGCGATCTAAGAATAAGAAGAATTTGCAAGGGTTTTCCCCGTAGTGGGTTTCTCCCTGGTCTCCGACCAATCATGGTGTCTCTATGTGTGCATGTTTTTCTTCTATTGTTCCTTTATGTTCCATTGCATTGATCAAGATGATATTGTTCTTTCTACATAGTTTCATATGCTGATGAATATGATGTAAATTTGAATAATGTTATAATGTTATGGGGTGAACTTAATGTGTTAATGAAGAAATGCAATTATCAAAGCAAAGAACAATGTAGCACTATGAAAAATTAACATGGTATCAGAGCTAGGCTGAATAAAATCCATGGATATCACCCTGATGATGACACCACTAATGGAAGCAAGAAGAGGATGGTGGAGACCTAAAATAATTCTAGGGTTTGAAAAAAACCGTAGGAAACTTGATTATTAGGGTTTGTTGGATTCTGCGAGGTTAGGGTTGGATAGAAAACCATGGTTTATGGGAAATACATGAGATATAGTATGGTCAATGTAAAGAGGCTCAAGCACTTGTGGAATATTTGATGAAGCCCTAGATGTGATAATCCCTAGTAGGCTTGATTGGATAATTGAAGGCAACATATATGGACTATGGATATTGATGGCTCTTAAAGGTTGGTTCAAGAGGAAGAGGATCACCTCTCATTGAAGATAAGTATTTCTTGGCTTATGATGCTTCCATATGTCCTTACTTTTGCTTAGTCTTATGGATCTGATTTTTATTATTGTATATACTTCCTACATGTGTATTTAAGTATATGGATGTTTCTAACCTCCTTGATGAGTTGTGATAAGTGGATCCTTGTTGAGGATCATTTGAAATGCAGAAAAGGTGGCTAGAGCTTGAAAAGGGTAAAAAGACACTACATGCCAAAGATGAAAAAGTGCTACACGCAGCCTATGTCTAATGAGAAGGTGCACATGTACTTGAATATTTCAAGGTATGCATGATATATTGTTTCACTATTATGTCTCAGCTATTAATCCTTATCAATAAAATCTCCTTCTCAAATGGTACATACATGCATATGAAGGTGATTTGATTTATGATGAAATGGTGCACCTAGGAGTCCCAATAAATGCTTGTGCATCTCTCAATGTCTGATGAACCTCTCTGCTAGCTCGACCACTAGTCATGGGAGGTTCAGCCATCTCCTCCTCATCTTGCCTCTATTGCTCCATCTGCAGAGAACTCCCCGTATTTCCTACACCTGAGGAAATACTGGTACTGGTCACCCCTGATGTTGGACCAAAGGAACTTCTACTGACCAATTCTGATCACCTGTAGGCATCTCACGAGATCTCTTGAAAGCTCAGTCCTCCATGAAATTCACGTCTCTCCTTACAATCTTCCTGTTGTTATGAATGTATATTTCCTATGCCTTTTAGGTTTCATTGTACCCAACGAAGAACCCCTTCTCTACAGTTTGATCCAGTTTGGTACATTTATCATCTGGCACGTGGCAATAAGCAACGCTACCAAAAATTCTGAAGTGGCTAACTTCTGGCTTCTTCCCTGTGAAGACTCCTTCTAGTGTTTTCTTCCCCAATGCTCTATGAGGATTCCTGTTCTTAATATATACTACCATGTTACATGCCTCTGCCCATAGAAATATGGCTATATCCTCGTCATATAACATAGCCTTTGCAGCTCCAACAATGGTTTTGTTTTTCCGCTCTGCTACACCATGCTAGTATGGATTATATGGAGTTGTCCATTCTCTCTTGATGCCTTCCTTCGTACAAAAATTTGTGAATTATTTATCAATATATTCTCCACCATTATCTGAGCAAAGCACCTTGATCTTCTTCTCTGTCACATTCTCCATGAGAGCTTTAAACTCTCTAAAATGATCAAAGACCTCATCTTTGGTCTTCAAGAAGTAGATCTAGGTTTTCTTGGAATGGTCATCAATAAAGGTGACAAAATATTCGGCATCGCTGAGAGCTAAGGTGGAAATCGAGATGCAAATATCTAAATGTATGAGTCCTAACATGCCATCAGCTCTGTTGTCACTTCTTGGAAATGTTGACTTAGCATACTTCCCAAGTACGCATGTTCTGCACACATCATCATGTTCCGTGCCAAGTTTTGGAGCCCTGTTACTATTTCCTTGAGCATCACGAGTGCTCCATGGTGTAGATGTCCCATTATCCTATGCCATAAATCATTCAGCTCCTTCCCACTGCTACCATTACTACCTATTAGTGCCATTGGAGAATCAATCTGTAACTAATATAATCTGTTACTTCAAACTCCAATCTGTCTTACCTTTTTCCAGCTTGGGTTTTGACTGACACTTTCTTCCCTACAAAGTGAATATCATACCCCTTATCCTATAACTGGGATACTGAAATCAAGTTCATACCCAATCCTAGCACATGAAATACATCTGTAGCGTTGGTGCTTTCTCTTGAATCCCTCTGAAAATCTATGGTACCTCTCCCTCCTGGAGTAAATTTTGTTATGTTTCCCATAGTAATCTAGAAGTCCATTTGCTCCTCCTTGTAGCTAGAGAAATATTCTCTAACCCCTTTCATGTGAGTTGATGCTCCGTTGTCTATATACCAGACACCCTGTGAAGTTGATATTGATAAGCAAGCAAATTCGTCCTCCAATCTAGAAGACAAATCTGAAGTCTCCTGAATGTTACTTCTAGCCATGGTTACGCTAAAGACTTTATAGTGTGTTATTACTCTTTTCCACCCTGACGTTGGCTCTACTTCTAGTGAATTGCTGTAAAAACCTCTAAATCCAACTAGAGATCTGCCTAACGAAGGTATTGATCTGCTCCCTCTGCTTTTGGAATCACTCGATCTCGAAGGATCAGATTTTTCTACCCCTCTCTCAAAAAAAGCGAACTTTCGTCAAGCAACTCGGCCTCCTAGAAAAATATTGTGTTGCCCTTCAGAATTTTAGGTTGCTTCCCTTGCTGAGCAGCGAAATTCCTTCATTTTTCTGAGCTCTTCGGCTGATCAACTATGCTCTAATACCATGTGAAATTTTTATCTATTGCAGCAACTGGAAATTATTCTTCTAATTGAAAATTTTAATTATACAGTTTATTTGCTATGGAAAACATTAAAAAAAATCACAACTGCTATTTTCACCATAAAAATACTGCGGAAAATAAATTACTAAAAATTGAGAAATTCTAGCACACACACAAGAATTTTGACACAGTTATTTTTGAACAATTGTCCCCAGAAAAACTTGATGTGGGAAAACCAGTGTAGTAGATGAGCATTTTATTATTATTCTTTAGCAGCAATTTTGAGTACAATAATTTATATGCCCAACTGGCAATCTCATCTAAGGAAAATAATGGAAAAATTATTGTGAGAATTTTCTCTCACCCCACAGCTAATTTTTTCCACCGAAATTATCTCCCTAGCCTCTGTGTTAAGCCTCCCGCATCACCCTCTACGTTGAGCTTACATTGGCCCCATGAGAATTTCGACCTTCCTTCCTTTGCCTCCTTCAGGAACTGGAAACCTTCCTCTCGGAATGTTGTCACCCTCCTCTTCCACCTGCTACTCATCCTCAGGCTCTATCTATTCTGCTGAGCTACTGCTATTGAGAAAATCGATCTACCTAGGCAACTAAGTATCTACACTGATGTGTTCTCCATCACCACATTGACCTCCTCTTATCATCCACTATTGGACCGTGAATAACCAATATTAAAACATAATCGATGGATAGGATCATTTATGGATCGATCCATGTGAGTTTCTAGATGATTCTGACCTTATCTCAATTAATATTGTTTAATTAACCATATTCCCTAAGTTTAGACTTAGGAAATATTTAAAAAATGGTTAATAATCTAATTGAGACACTTCAAGGTGGAATTTCCATAAACAATTTCTGGGTTTTGAAGATCTCATGTATTCTAGCATCTCCACCAAATTTTGTGGCTAGAACACATACAATGCTACAAAAACTAACATCTTGAGTGTGCAAGTGTTGCATGCAGTCAGATGATCAACCAAAAGAAATTGTGCAATTCAATTGAGGGAATTTCCTAAATAATAGGGGCTAATTCCTCAAGGAGCAACGCAAGGAAATAGGAGCTCAAGCCAAGGCAAAATTTGACTAAGTCTGGGTCAAAGGCCTTGTATGCATAGAGAGATAGGTTGTGCATTTGGAGAGAGAGCTCAGTTGAGAAAAGCAATTATAATACATCTCTATTTCATTTGATTAATGCAAGAGGCATTGGGGCTTTTAGCAAATTGCTTTCCCCAAATAAAAATACTTGTTGCATTTGTGTTATTTATTCTTGAATGTCTGAGATTTTTGTTATAATTTGTGAATTAATGTCTGCAAAGAAGTAGTGTAGATTTGTGTCTTGTGATTTTGATTAAAACTTCATGAGCAGTTGCAAATCTACAACCTAATTTCTACATGGTATTATAGTTGGATTCACATTAGAGTAGGAAATTTGAAGTTCTTTCCTAGAGGTTCGAATTCGAAGTTTAGTGTAGCAGGAATTCTTCATAACTAAGAAGATGGTCTTCAATGGACTAAGGCTAGAGTATGCCTTGGAAGGCACCTCTTATTTTGTTGCATGCAAGGACCGCATGAAGGTAGTATTGGTTGACAATGGATTGTGAGAATACATCAAGACATATGTTGCAAAACCTCAAGCATTTGATGCCCAAAACCTTGCTCAGTAGAAGAAAGATGTAGCCAAGACGAGGAGAATCATCTTGGAGGGAGTACGGGATCATATTATTTTGAATCTCCATGGAAAAGAAACTTCGTTTGCGATATTGAAAGCACTGACATAATTGTTCGTGCATAGTAGTTACCACAGGAAGCTAGTGCTCAAGGATAAACTTCGAAGTATTAAGATGTAGAAGAATGACACAATTCTACATTATCTAAGCAAGTTTACACAGTGTCATGATGAACTTGGCGGGGTCAATGTTACTTTCCCTCAAGAAGACTTGGTAACCTTATCCCTTTTGGTCCTTCCCAAGAGTTGGCATCAAGATTCGGTGAATGGGAGGGATAAACTTCTGAGTTTGGACCGCCTATGGTCTGATTTGGTATAGGAGGAAATAAGGAAGAATACCAGAGATGGGACTTCATCCAAGGGTGAGGATGAAGAAAATTTTGCATTAGATGGAAAGGAAAAGAAAAGAAAAGGGAATAAATCCCAATCCAAACTAGAATCCAATCAAGGGGACAAGAATAAAAATTTGTCAAAAATTAAATGCTTCCATTGCCATGAATTTGGGTACTATGCCACGAAGTGTCCACACAAGTAGACAAGCAAGAAGACCTCAGGAGGAGCAGCGGGTGAAGCTTTGGCTTCACAGTTCGAGCTTGACTTTACTCATTGCATGCATGGCCAACACAATGATGGGCAGTGTGTGGTACTTGGACTCAGGTGCATTGTTCCACATGATGGGAAATAGAGATTTTATAGGTAACCTAGAGGAGAAATATTTGCATATGCACATCGAGATGGGTGATGAAGGAAGGTATAGCGCGAACGATATTGGTATAGTCACCTTTTAGAGGGAGTCGAGATCCCCCCTAAGGCTCAAGGATGTCATGTTCATTCCGAGCCGAAAGAAAAATCTCGTCTTTGTTGCAGTTTTGGAAGACCATGGTTATGATGTGATCTTCAGCAAAGGAAATAAATTCCTCACACACATAGCGAAGGGACAGTTGAAGTAGATTGGGGTTTGTGTCAAGAACATGTACAAGCTAGATGTGGAGGATTGTGCTGCATTGAGCACAAAGGCAAAGAAGGAGCAGAGCCGCTATGTCGATGAACTTTGGCATAGAAGACTTGGCCATTTCCATCATGGCACTTTGAAGATCATGCAACGGATAATCATAGTCCTCCCCAAAGGAGCACTTGAGACGTAGTATGTACTTTAGAGAAGTACACAAAATCCACATTCCATGATCAGGATAGAAAAGCACATGCAGTCCTTGAAAGGATCCACTTTGATGTCTGTGAACCTTTCTCGACAACCTCCATTGCCAAGAACAAACATTTTTTCATTTTTATTGATGACTTCTCATGGAATTTTTGGATCTTCTTCATGCAAAAGAAAGATGAGACATTCTCCAAGTTCGTATAATTCAAGGAATTGGTTGAGAAAGAAACAAGCCAGAAGGTGAAGGCTCTCAGGAGAGACAATGGAGGTGAGTACGTGTCGAATGAATTTAAAAATTTCTGTGCAAAAGAAGGTATTCGATGAGAGTTGACAACATCCCACAACCCACAACAAGATGGGGTGGTTGAGAGAAAGAATCATAGCATTGTGGGAGCAACAAGGGCGATGTTGCATGATCAAGGCCCACCTCTGCATTTGTGGGTCGACGCTTGCAACACAACAGTCTATTTTCATAACCAAAGTCCTCATCAGATTCTTGGCACGATTACACCAGAGGAGGCTTTCTCAGCAAGAAATCCAGATGTGTCACACTTTAGGATTCTTGGAGCCTTTGTTTACTGCCATGTCTCCAAAGAATCAAGGAAGAAGCTAGGATTGACAACAGAATTGGGGATATTTGTGGATTACATAGAAACTACCCACAACTACCATGTGTACTTTCCATCCCTCAAAATTACAGTTGTGCAAAGGCATGTAAAATTTGATGAAGACAACGATGCGGTGCCCTCTTGAGAGAGAGCTTCAGATCCCACCAAAAGAGGAGATTTTACCTCCAAAGGAGGAGCTCAAGAAGTTGTGGAGCTGCCACAAATTGAGGAGAAGAGAGTGGAGACGACCACTCAAGTACAACCATCTAGAGAAGGCAGGAAAAGGACCAGAGAAGCTAAGAAACTTGTGCAGGATGCGAGGGAGAATGTGGGTGCTCCTTCAAATTAGTGCAAGCAGAGAAGGTCACTAGATTGGTACACTAGCTACATGGCTCTAATGACTAAACTTGTAGAGATTGAGCAATCCTCGTTTGAGGATGCAGCAAAGAGACCTATATGGGTTGATGCAATGGTGGAGGAATACAAATCCATTGTAAAGAACAGTGTTTGGGAAGTGGTCCCAAGACCAACACAAAAATTAGTTGTGGGTTCGAGATGGATCTTCAAGGTAAAGCATGCAACAAATGGAAGCATAGAAAAGTACAAAGCCAAATTTGTGGCCAAGGGGTACTCTCAAGTTGTTGGGATTGACTCTGAGGAGACCTTTTCTCCTGTAACAAGGTACTCATCCATTAGATCAATTCTTGCTCTGGCTGCACAGATGGGGTGGAAGATCCACTAGATGGATGTGAAAACAACATTCCTCATTGGTGTTATTATGGAGGAGGTGTATCTTGAGCAACCAGAAGGATTTGAGACTTTTGATCGGGAGTCTCATGTGTGCAGACTCAAGCGAGCGTTGTACACTCTTAAGCAAGCACACCGTGCTTGGTACACTAGGATCAATAACTATCTCACCAGTTTGGGCTTTCCCAAAAGTGAAGTGGATGCAAACCTCTATCATATCTTGGTAGATGGTAACTTGTTGATTATTGTCTTATATGCTGATGACTTGTTTTAAATGGTGATGAGCAGCTGATTAGATCTTGCAAGGAGAACCTTACAAGAAAGTTTGAAATGAAGGACATGGGTCTCATGCACTACTTCCTTAGATTGGAAGTATGGAAAGGTGATGGGGAACTATTTGTCTCTCAGGGAAAGTATGCAACAAGATACTTCAGAGGTTCTGGATGGACAGTTGCAAACCCATGAAGACACCTCTAGCAATCAATTGGAGGAAAGAGGATGCCACTTCAGGAGAGGAAGTCAATGCTACTATTTATCGACAGTTGGTGGTTTCACTAATATATCTTGTGAACATGCAACCAATTTCTTTTGGAGGGAAACTAAGCATGTTCTACGGTACCTCACAGGCACTACCCAATTTGGACTATGGTAGAGACGGACAAAGGGAGTGAAGCCGTGTGGCTTCAGAGATGTAGATGGGGCAGGGAGTCCATCAAACCAAAAGAGTACATCAGGTGGAATTTTCAGTGTTGGGTTCACAATTGTTTCCTATTATAGCAGGAAGCAAATATTTATGGTACTCAAAATGGTAGAAGCAGAATACATGGCTTCTAGTCAAGAAGCATTTGAGGCGATATGGATGAGAAAGATACTTTTTGTATTGTTTGTTCAGATGATGGATCCAACTGTGATCGACTATGATAATTAGATTTGCATCAAGCTCTTTGAAAATCCTATTTTTCATGATCAATCCAAGTATATAGATATTCGGTATCACCACTTACAAGATTATGTGCAGAGATGGATAATGTTGTTGCAGTACATTCTGACAGAGGAACAAGATGCCGATATTTTGACAAAGGCCTTGTCAAGAGGGAACTTTGAGTTCCATAGGTGCAGGAGAGGGGTGATTGATAATCCATTTCTTGCTGAGAGGGAGTGTTGAAAAATGTAGTAATAAATTCTCATTTTGATTTTTCCTTGATTAAATTGAGAAAATTTGAATTTCCACATCAACAGACAACTTGGATGATGTTAATTTGTGTGACATGGCTTGTGTCACCCATTTTACTCAATAAATTCGAGTTGGAGGAGTTATATTTTAGTTTTTCATGTGTGATTGTTAATTTGTAGCAATCAAGGTTAGTTATCTCATGTTGTTTTTAGTTAAAATAGTTCCAACTTTTGGAGGAACTAGTGGAAGGTTAGTTAAGCAGTGGGACTTCAATAAAACTTAGTGATCATCTAGTTAACTGATCAATCAGCCCAAAATAGCTAGTGCATGCAGAGAATTCGCATTACCTAGTTGAGGTGGAGATTCCAAGGCAGTGTAACGTCACTTGTAGACCAGTCTTGAGTGTACATGTGTTCCATGCAGTCACATGATTAGTCAAAAGGAATTGTGCAATTCAATTTCCTAAATAATAGGGGATAATTCCTCAAGGAACAATGCAAGGAAATAGGAGCTCAAGTCCAGGAAAAAATTGGCTAAGTCTAGGTCAAAGGCCTTCAGTGAGCAAAGAGATAGGTTGTGTACTTGCAAGGTGAGCTCAGCTGAGCAAAGAAATTGTAATACATCTCTATTTCATTTTATTAATGCAAGAGCCATTGGGGATTTTAGAAGATTGCTTTCCCCATATAAAAATACTTGTTTTACATGTATTATTTCTTCTTTCATGTATGATATTTTTGTTCTAAATTGTCAATTAATGTCTACAGAGCAGTAGTGTAGATCTGTGTCTTGTGATTTTGATTAAAACTTCATGAGCAGTTGCAAATCTACAACCTAATTTCTATAATTCTTGATCTGAACTTCTCACAAGGTAAAACACTTCGGTCATCAGCTATCATTTCTGACTTTGTACTTTAGAGGGCAATATGTTATAGGCCATTTTCTCGCATCTGGTCAATAGGCCTACAAACTGGATCAATCCACATCCGTGAACATTTCTCATCATCTCTCCACAAAGCCCTAAGCATGACCTTTCCAAATGTCTAAGTTTCTGTGTCTAACTGCTAAACATCAATGGGAAAGAGGCTTGCTTGGAATTCGTTGCAGGCTTTACTTTCCTCCTCGCTTGTAAGCTCCAATCGTAGCTCCAAATTCTATAATTAGAATCTGCACATACAACAAAGACAAGCCAAGGATCCACAACATCTACATAGCATAATTCAATTACTCTATTCAATGAATCAGCAAGGCATTGAAATACATGAGTGCATACATGATACAACACATATATGAAAACATGATACCCTTTGTATTGATAGAAATAGGAGAAAGTTTACAAACAAGAATAGTAGCTAATCTTGTAGAGATATCCCCAAGTTGACTTGTCCTTCCTTGTCATAAAGCACACCTCAATGTCACCCTAACGCATGAAGATGATGACTCTCTTAGATTTGAGGCAGTAGAATGAATGCATCATCAGTCTCCAAAAGCCAACCTTGATGTTATGGATGACAGTAAATTTATAGGAGAGGGATGATAGTATAGGACTTACCATAATAAGGTTGAGATCCACTTATGATGGGAGGATAAGATCAATGGATAAGAGGTGCACTCCACAAGGTAGGATCAGATAGGACTCGAGCTTCTTGTGCAAGGTAAATGGTTAAAATAATCCCTCAAAGCTTCTCGAAGAGGAAGCCTCAGAAATATTTTTAATTTCCCAAAATTTCTAGAATCAGCGCACCCCCAGCAAGGAGAAACTAGTGATGGCTAGCACTAGTGTAGAAGGGACCAACCAATGCTGAATGCAGGTCTCTAAAGGGACAGGGTGTGCTAGGGCTCAAAAGCATTTATTTTTGTGTTATACCCAAAAACTCAGACATTTGGATAGGTCATGCTTAGGGATTTGTGTAGGGATGATGACATCATGTTCACGGATGTGGATTGATCCAGCTTGTAGGCCTATGTACCAAATGTGACAAAATGGTCTATAACAGATTGCCCCCTAAAGTGCAAAGTCAATAACGATAGGTGATGACTGAAGTGATTTACCTTGTGACAAGTTTGCATCAAGAACAACCGGTCGAGACCATCATCTGTTACAACACATTTTCATCATGATATCTTTGATGAGGGAGGAATACCCATGTTTGAATCCAACTCATTTATTCACGTGGTTAGACTCGTACATTGGACAATCGAGTGAATGAGATAGAAGACCCTGGATCTAGTTCCATCCATCCAGGCTACATTTTCAGGATTAATACAAGATTACAAAGTATGATGGATATTATCAACAAATAGTCATCCAAGCATGGGTCCACTCTCTTTCATTAGTGGACAAACTTCTTGATCATTATACATGTAATGCTAGCTTATGTGTTGAGCATGGGTATCCCTCCCTCAGCAAAGATATAATGACTAAAGTGTGTTGTAATAAATGATGGTCTCAACCAGTTGTTCTTGATTCGAACTTGTCACAAGGTAAAGCACTTCAGTCATCATATATCGTTTATGACTTTGCGCTTTAAGGGGCAATCTGTTATAGGAAATATTGTCACATTTGGTCAATAGGCTTGCAAACCAAATCAATCCACATCTATGAACATGTCGTCATCATCCATAGACAAATCCCTAAGCATGACTTTTCCAAATGTTTGAGTTTCTGGGTCTCACTGCTAAAAATCAATGCTTTTGAACCCTAGTGCACTCTGTCCCTTTAGAGACCTGCATTTAGTGCTGGTTGCTCCCTTCTACACCAGCGTTGGTCAACACTAATTTCTCCTTACTAGGGGTGCACTGATTCTAGAAATTCAGGAAAATTAAAAATATTTCTGAAGCTTCCTCTTTCAGAAGCTTCCAGGGATTGCTTTAACCATTTACCTTGGATAAGAAGCTCGAGTCCTACCTGATCCTCCCTTGGAGACTTCACCTCTTATCCATTGAGCTCATCCTCCCATCATAAGTGGATCTCAAGCTCATTATGGTAAATCCTAAACTACCATCCCTCTCCTATAAATTTGTTGTCATCCATAACACCGGGTTTGGCTTCTGGAGACTGATCATGCCCTCATATTGTTGCCTTGAATATAAGAGAGTCATCGTATTCATGCATTAGGGTGACATTGAGGTGTGATTTGTGACAAGGAAGGACAAGTCAACTTGGGGAGATAAACTACTATTCTTGGTTGTAAACTCACTCCTATTTCTATCAATACAAAGGGTATCTTGTTTTCCTATATGTGTTGTCTCATGTTTTCACTCATGTATTTCAATGCCTCACTAATTCATTGACTAGAGTAATTGAATTATGCCATGTAGATGTTGTGGATCCTTGGCTTGTTTTGGTTGTATGTGTGGGTTCTAATTCTAGCATTTGGAGCTACGATTAGAAATTACAAGACAAGAGGAAAGTAAAACTTGCAACAAATTCCAAGTAAGCCTCTTTCCCATTCTTCAATTTCTGTAGGGAAACTCTATATTTTTTTATTTTTGTTGTTCTAGACCAGTCCACTAGGTCTAGGGAAGGTACTTTTGTCCACAATCATAAATTTAATATAACACCATGTGTCACTCATAAAAGGGCCACTTGGCCACCCAAAAAGGCCAAAACTACCTTCCATGTATCCACACCTTAGGGTTCATCACCTTGAGCCATGTCATCTCTCTGTCACTGCCACTTGTCTCCACATGTGCTTCCATGTCATGTTGGGGTCCACCTATGTTGCCTACCACTCCCAATGCATCTTTTGTGCATACCTTATTTAGATTGGACAATTCGACAAGCACTTGGTCTCTTGCCGCCAAGTCCTTGGAAGCTGAGCTTGACCCTTCAATCAATAGGTGTGATTGATAAGTGATGTGGTCTAGGTTTACTTCATGAGAGGTATTATAGTCTTACGAATGGGTCATGCAAGACCATCTTCCATGAGCATCTTTGTTGAGGGAGTGCTTGCATTACTTCAATTACCCCACTTTTTCTACCCTTATCCTTTTTCTTTGATTTGATTTGGTTTGCTTAGCAAGATTTGATTTCATTTCAATACCATTTAATATGGGTAGATTATCACTGATTGGGGTTGGGATGTTTCTTCAAGTCCTTTTACTTTGATAGGTGTGATGTGGGACTACAGCGATGGCCTCACATGAGGGGTAGATCTCAAGTTACTTGGATTTTAATCATCATTCATTCCTTGCCACCTTTTTGAATTTTAACAATTGGCACATGCTTTTCACATTTTTTATTTTTGCAATTGCATCAACCTTTGGGTATTTCTCAAACCCCTCTTCTCATAGGATTAGGTAAATAGGGAACTAGTACAAGTGACTGACAACAACCAAACAAAAGAAAGGACAACGGATCAAGGAAAAATGGAGAGTGTTAAAAATGGAATGATATGGACATGCTACCTCTATTAAAGCTCCTATTTGTGCCCCTCCTAGATAGTGAAAGAAAGACCCCAAAGTGGTTACACTAGACTAGGAGGAAAGGATGAAAACCAATGTGAAATGAGGCAACATGTATAAATTCCAAGAATCATGATCCATAATTGGATTTGAACCCATCATTTGTAATATCCCTTTATTTATTTAATTACAATTTCCGGAAATTTTACGATCATATTTCTTCAAAAAATACACTCCATAATTTTTCCCAAGAAACAAATAAATTTATTAAGTTAATTAACACGGAGCTTGTGGAAAATTTAACTGCAAAACCCAACTACTTTATTTATTTAATACTGAGAGAGAAATTACATCAGAGTTATTTGAAAGGAAACCCAACAAATAGATAAGCTTGAGTAATTCATCCCCTTCATAAAACCCTCTCTGGCTAGAGTCCCTTGTCTACAATAGTGCGCTGCTTTAGACTTTTAACAAACATTCCAAAATCTCGATCTTCCTTGCTAAGATACGATGAGGAATTTGGTTGATTCCTCCAAATGACTAGGTATGGTGTGTCTTGCAACACTGAAACTAGAAAAAAGTTAGATCCCTAGGGAGGATAGTCTCACCCCCAAAGATGATCGACACTCAAGGTCACAAACCCTCATGTGATGCTTAGAGAACCACAAAATCAATTTACAAAATCATTCAATCATGTCCACAAATGAGCTCATGCTTCTCTTTTTATTATGGTGTCTTATCAAAATACCATGGTCAATACCATGGGTCATCCAATATCATGGGTCATTTTTTTTCTTATTAAAGTGACTTTATAATATTCTTTTTCTTAGTTAGTTTTAATTAATTAATTCCTCATATCCCACAATTTAATTCTAATTTGTAGCCTAGGATACTAAGATACTCTTCATTCCCAATACCCAAAAAAAGGGACATTATAGTCCTCCCTTCCCAAAATTGCTTATCCTCAAGCAATCCATACACCTATACCAAGATCCCAAACAAGTCTATTAAATGCTTCAAAACATAATTGGCATATCATATCAACATTGCTAAACTTGGTAGTACTACCACATGTTACCATGCCTGAAAGTAATCCATAGAAGTGTCATCCATCCTCTATAATAATTCTCGTCAACATTTTTGTTGTTAGTCTCCCAGGAAGGGTTACTTCCATGATGCCTTTTTATTTCTCTAGAAACCACATGTCATGTGCCACCACTATGTCCAATTCGGCCATGTGATGTAATGATCCACCTAGATCCCATTGCTAAAAATTGAATCTGTCATTCGCAATATTTGAATTCTCCAATTATGTTATACCCCTAGCTAGAAGTATTATCCCATAAATTTCCCATTTGATAGGGTACAATTCATAATCTCCCTCTAGCCTAACTATTGGAGACATCTATCATAGTAGTTGTCAATTTCCACCATAAAACGTCCAGAGTCCATGACTTCCTATAGCGTGTCTCTCCCATCATTCATCAACAATCCTTGAAACATACCACCATGTTAATGTTGCACTACTTTGATTATAACTGAGATGCCACCATACCATAGTTTTGACTCCTAATTTGCATCCTGATATAGTTGGCATCTTATAGGTTGTTCCCTGGAAGATAGGGATCCTACTATGTACCATCCATCCATCCTGTTCTTATGTGTCATCAATCTCTATCTCTGTGGACTGAACAATAATATGTAAGGCTGCATATTAATCATATACCTACTCATATGCACATGTGGGTTCAAGTTTTTGCACACCTTGTATATGTATTTATGCAGAGGGATATTGTACATCTCACCTCTTGCTCTTGCTAAAAGAAACTCAAGGGTGTATTTCTATTTCCTCACTATTAGGAGTTTTAACTACTCCATAATACTAGGAAGCTGACAATTGTCCTAACACTACCGATCCTCCATCCTTCAAGCTCACTATCCTTCTTTAATATTTTTCCTTTTAGCCTCTTTAGCTTTTTCTTCATTGCTAGCACACTTTCTACAGGATTATTAATCTTTCCTTTAATATGCTTTGTTACCAAAAAACCTAGTAGACCTTGGAGAGGGAAACCCTACATGACAAGAGCTAGACAAAGTGATAACAATGGGGTAGAGGCCCAATGTCATCTCAAGCCAAAACACCCTTCTCTTTATGGAATTTCACTGATGAGAGGAGTCCCAATAGAAGGATGATCACTCAAAATAGATATGTTAGGTGTAAAGAAAAAAGTGATCAAGCTAGAGCTCATTCAAAAGAGAGGTTCAATAACGATGCAAGGCTTCAAAGAAGCAAATTCTTCTCTAGGAAAAGCCCTAGAAAAAAGGCACGAGACCTAGGATTTTTAGGTTTTTCGATTGTGATAGGTGTTCACAAGGTCAAGGCCCTAGAGAAAAGGATTCTTATGATTACTTTAACAAGTACTAACCTCATATAACCATCAATAAAGTCCTCAAGTTGAGGGAAAAGAAACTAGGGTTTCCCTCTTAGAGCAACACCTAGGGCTAGAGATTGTATGGATGAAATCTAAGTGGATGCCCACCAAACTTGGAGAATAGGTAGCTTAGACCCTAAGCTTGATTTTTTGGCTCCCAGATCACTGAAAATCCTCCTCTAAATTTTTTTCCCTAAGCCCTAGATTTTTGCCTTAGCCTTAAAAGGACCGCTTTTGTGAGGAGAAAAATATGGAATTTTTTTTTATATGATCACCAAATACTTGGACTAATGCCTTATCCTGTCAAGGATGTGACATATATGCCAAATGTTTTGCTAAGAAGGCCGAAATTTGATGCCCTAGGTATCAAAATTCTAGCATTTACCCATTCAATGATAAATGGAGTTTGTTGGAGAGTTATAAGAATTGCTCCACTAGGAAAATTCATTACATGTTATACAATGAGTAACATATGCAATTCTCAACTATATAGCCATTAAAATTTATTTTCAACAAATTAGGGCACAATCAAGCATAATCTAGAAGCAACAATTCCATACATTAGACAAATCCAAACTACTAATCTTCAACAATAGACACTTACAAGGTAACATGTAGTATATCCATCCATTCATCAAAGAAATAGCTCCAAAGACAATCCAAAATAGCTTCCAAATATCAAAATGCATTTCAAGAATCTCTAATAGCCAAGAAGTAACAAGTGCGAGTTTCTCCCAAGAGGTCAAGGGGTTCAAGGAAGGGCCCTTGTAGTGTTGGACATGTGGAGAGAACCATATACAGAAAGACTATCCTCGCCAATAGAAGAATGGCAGAAGGTCATACAATGTGCAAGAGGCAACAACAATGAATGATGTGGCTCAAAGTATAACATGAATTTACACCGCATTGGACAATAGCCAAGAAGATCATCAAGCTTCAGTAATCAAGATGGAAGGTATGGTCATTAACATACTTGTTTCAATTTTAATTGACCCAGGTTCTAATTTCAATTATATCAACATGAAGGTTGCGAAGAAATGTGCTTTGCAAAATTATGAGAAATTGTGGTTGGTTCAACTGGTCATGAGAACCAAAAGAAGGGTGGAGAACATGGTGAAATCATGAACCATGATGATAAACGATATGTCTACTTCAGTCGCTCTTAACCTTTTACCATTGGTATCATATGACATTCTAATTTTCATGGATTGGCTAGCATCCCATAAAACCAAAATTGACTATTATAGCATGTAGTTAGAGTGCCTCAGTGATGAGGGAAAGGAAATGATGTTGCAAGGGATAAGGAAGCCTGTCATGATTAGGAAAATATCAGCACTACAAGTGAAAATATGTAGCAGAAAAGGGTGTGCCTTGTATGCAGTCCAAGTGACCAATGAGTCAAAAAGAAGGAAGGTCAAAATGGAAACTAACCTAGTGTTGAAGCAGTTCAACGATCTATTTCTGGAAGAAATACCAAGATTGCCACCCAAGAGGGACATCAACTTTTCCATCGAGTTTATTCTCGGGGCAATGCCAACCTCAAAAGCTCCATATTGTATGAGTACGCTAGACGCAGCAGAGTTGAAGATGAAGTTGAAAAAAATGTTGGATAGGGGGTACATTAGACCTAGCATGTCACCGTACAGAGCCCTAGTGCTATTTGTAAAGAAGAAGGATGGCATGGTGAAATTGTGCATTGATTATTGGCAGCTAAATAAAGCTACAATGAAGAATAAGTACCTGCTACCTAGAATCGATCACTTGTTTGATTAGATGATTGTAGATACTGTGTTATTGAAAATAGATTTAAGATCTAGTTATCATCATGTCCAAATTAATTACAAGGACACCCACAAGATATCCTTTAGAACGAGATATGGACACTACAAGTGTGTGGTGGTATCGTTTGGGCTCACAAATGCACCAACCATATTTATGCACCTAATGAACGATGTAATCAACATGTATTTGGACATATTTGTATTGGATTTTGTGGATGGCATCTTGGCGTACTTGAAAACCAAAGAAGAGCATGAAGAGCATCTAAAAAATAGTGTTACATTTGTTGAGGGAGAATGAGTTGTATGCCAAGTGTAGCAAATGGGAATTCTTCCAAACATGAGTTCAATACTTGGGGCATGTTATTTCAAAAGGAGTGGCCATGGACCCCAAAAAGATCAAGGCCATAATGGAGTGGCCATGGACCCCAAAAAGATCAAGGCCATAATGGAGTGGACATGGACCCCAAAAAAATCAAGGCATAATGGAGTGGCCCAGTCCTTGAAA
The DNA here is from genome assembly GCA_000404065.3 of Pinus taeda. Taxonomy (NCBI): domain Eukaryota; kingdom Viridiplantae; phylum Streptophyta; class Pinopsida; order Pinales; family Pinaceae; genus Pinus; species Pinus taeda. The sequence continues at coordinate 47,721 of APFE031396472.1, read as the reverse complement.
TGTCTCAAAGGTTAGATCCTTCATGGGATTGACAAGATATTACTGACAATTCATTCAAAAATTTTCAAATATTGGGTACCCAATCACATCCTTACAAGTGAAAGGAGTCAAATTCCATTGGACATCAAAATGCACAATTAGCTTTGAGAAACTCAAGTACCTTCTCACTCATGCACCTATCTTGACAATAGTTGATTCAGAGAAAGATTTCTTAGTCTACACAGATACCTACAAGGAAGGGCAAGGTGGAGTCCTAATGAAAGAGGGACATGCGATTTGTTATGAAACGAGAAAATGAAATGAACATGAGAAGAACTACACCACTCACGACTTGGAGCTTGTAGTGATAGTGCACACATTAAAGATATGGAGGCACTACTTACTTGGGAGGAAGTTTGTTTTAATGTCAAACCATGGAGGGTTGAGATACTTGTTTGACCGCCCAAGCTAAATTCTAGACAAGCTAGATGGTTGGATTTCATCACTGAATTCAACTTTGAGATAAGACATGTTAAAGGCAAGGAAAACAAGGTGGAAGATGCACTTAGTATAAGTTTGCAAGTGGATGACTTGGAAACCATGAGAACTTGAAAAATTGGTGTCAAAGAAATGATCAAAGAGGCATTTCCACATGATGAACATTACTAGCATGTGAACGAAGGTTTGCAGCAAGAGCCAGGGGGTCAGGGAGGAAGAGCTACAAGCTTTCTGATGATGGTATGTTGTTGTTCAAAGATAGATAGTACGTGCCTTATGTAGATGACTTTAAGGAAGCTCGCCATGGATGAGTTTCATAAGAAGCCTTACTCAGGTCATCTTGGTTATCAAAAAATGATAACATCCATAAAGAAAAAAAAAATATTGGCCAAGTTTGAAGATGGAAGTTACTAAATATATTACCAAGTGCTTGGAATGTCAACAAGTCAAAGTAGAATGCAGGAACCCAATAGGATTGCTACAACCAATCCTAATTCTTGAGTGGAAGTGGAAACTCATATCTATGGACTTCATTACGGGATTAACAAAAACAACCAAACAACATGATGCCATTATGGTGATAGTGGACAAGTTGAGTAAGGCATCTCACTTTATAGTTGTTAAGTCCATCCACATATCCATTTATATAGCTCAAATATTCATGGAGGAAATATTCAAATTGCATGGCATAACTAAGAAAATCAATCAGATTGAGATGCCAAGTTCACTTACAATTTTTGGAAGGCATTGTTTGTTCGTTTTGGAACTTAGCTAGATTTTAGTACCACATTTTATCCTCAAACAGATGGTCAAACAGAGAGAGCGAACAAAATTGTAGAGGGCATGTTGAGAATGTATGTCATGTATCAACCAAGAATTGGGAAGAGTTCCTACCATTAGTGAAGTTTGCATACAGTAAAGGGTATCAGGAGTCATGGAAGATGAGTCCTTTTGAGACATTGTATGGCAAAAAATGTAACATTACTATTAGTTAGGATACACTCCTGGAACTAAGAAATACCCCGGCTGAGCCTTGGGAAAATTCCCTAAGTAAGCATCCCCTTAGACTTTGGATTCATCTTAGGAGTGGTCATCTACAAGATAGATCACAGTGTAACCAGCCTAGTGTTGGGAGGAAAGTTGAAGTACCCCTTTTTATTTTCTAGCCATTTCAAGTTGTTAGGGTCCTATAAATTATAGGATCTCAAGGTAATTGAGTATTGTATCTCAAGAATCTTATTTTGTAAATACTTGACAATCTGCCAATAATTTCCAAATAAAAGAAAAAATAGAATAAAAAATGAAAAGAGGGTATAAATAACAAAAACAAAGAGAAAAAACAAGAACACTGAAAAGAAGAAAAGATTGAACCCCACCAAAGGAAAGAAAAAAAAAGAAGCGAATAATATTGAAAGTGTTACAAGTCTAAATGCCACTACTCATATATAGTTTTGCTTCATCACTGAAAAATATAAAGTTGTGTGTAGCTCGTTCAAAATGCCACAATCACTAGCTTCTAGTTTAATCATATAGTGCAATAATGATTAAACTCCTTTCAATTTCTGTAAATTAGGTTAGAGAATAAATATTTTCCAAATAGTTTAATCTGGGTAAATCAGTAGTTAGGAAGAAAATGACATTGATTCAACTGTTTAATCTGTATCAATAGGAGAAATGAGGGATAAGCTAGATAGTTTTTCATTCTGTAATAAAAGAAAATAAAGTGGGTTTGCTAGTCTAAGTGCACCCTAGAGGTAAAAATAAAATGACAGCTTAGTCATGGGTAGGTAAACTAGTTGGTTTTGCAAATATTTGCCTATTTTATTTTTATCCTAAAGTTTTAAGGATATGGTGAAAAGGGCCAAATATGCACCATGGGATAAAGTACTTTCATATATTTCATCATTTATCCTTATCCTAAGTTCAAAAAGAAAATATTAAAAGTGCATAGTGACAGATCTTGTTTGCCATATTGAGGTTAAAGTACAGCAGTTTCAAAGCCTCAGGACTAGATCCCACACCTCATCCATGGCCCTCATCTTCCTCCGGCCCCCTTTCTCGATCTTGCCTTTACCACCGGGGTGGGGTCTGAAAAGTTGTTTATCCCATCGAGTCCCATCCCCTACATGTCGCCCTC